>JAQZBX010008488.1:0-47979 GCA_029593785.1 Cabassous unicinctus | reverse complement strand
CACATTTGAGCAACAAGGAGGCTCTCAGGTGGAAACACTTAGGCACCCCATAACAGTAGACTAAGTTTCAATTACAAGAGCAAAGACTCATAAGGCTAGTCATCAATAACAAGAACCCATCTGTGGGCTCTCCTCCCTTTCCAGACACTGCCCCTGTACTCGGGGGAATATTGCTGCTCCCTTGGAGAATGTGGCAGAGCTCTCCAGGCTGGGAATTCAGTAGTCCCTCATTTATTGAGTGGTTGTCTACCCACTGTGACCATGCCCCACCCCTTGATCATTTGAAAAATATTATATATCTTTCATGAATATTCAGGTGAACTTTCTCCCATGAAACCCCCATCCCAGACACCTCCCACCAATGAACCTCCACTGCCCCTGTGTAATCCTTCTGTGATCTAAAACTTCCTTGAAGATGAAGCCCATATAATAGTCAAATAAAATTAATAGAAAAATGAAATAATAATGATAAGCTGAAATGTAACAGATAAAATACATGGAAACTCAGAAAAAATCCCTAAAGATAAAATAATGTTAAAGGATTGGGACATTCAAATAATGAGAAAAAATAAAATAAAAAATTATAAAATAGAAAAATTTATTATTATTACTTTTTCCTTTTATCATTGCATTTTTGGGTGTCCAGTCTGTACCATGGCACCTTCCCCCTCTCACTCCCCAGTGTCTCCCAAATTTTCATTTAATTTTCAAAGAAGTTTTAGGTCACAGCAAAGTCACACACAGAATACTAGAATCTCCTTCCCCTTTCCTCACCTCATATTAAAACCTTTTTTATGTGGACGTAGCATTGTTATAACTGTTATACAGATAGTGAAACATAGTTACTAAACAGTATCAATGGGTTGCAGTATAGTTTACAATTTAGACGGAACAGTTTAATAATTTTTGATGATATTTACCATGTCCTGTGCCCATTACTGTAAGGTAATGAAAAACATTTCCCGTGACCACTAATACCCCCTCTTTGATTTTTTTCTGTTTATTCCTCCCCATCCCCCTAGGGCATATGACATTTCCCTGTCTTGACTCCTTGGATGACAAGATTTATACTTACATGCAACAAGATGTCTTGACACACTGATTATCCTCCCCTAATAGTATCCACCCTTGCTTCTAAGAGACACCCACCCGTCTCTCAGTGAATCGGTCCTCCCAAAGATGGGGGTCCATCTCCTTCCCACTCACCGTGTGTGTCTCCACTCCCAGACAAAACACATTTTGACAGGATGAACACTCACACGCTCCCCAGAAGCCTACTCCAGATGCACACCAACCTGAATGTCCCCCCAACCTAAAAACTAAGCCAGTGACACTACCTTGTCATATTGCCAAAAGAGCATTCCCACTCCTGCACTTCCAATATCATACCCACAAATCCCATGTTCACCTAGTCCCCCTCCCATCTCTCCCCCCAGTATCCTGGGTATTCTAACCCACACTTCCTAATCTACCCACCTGTCAACCCTGCACCACCAAACCCAGAAATATCACTAGATACCTGTCCTATCTTTCAATATGCAACTATACTCTATCACTTTACTATAGATTATGTCCACATGGGTGATGACTCACAACCTTCTCTTCTCTTTCTCTCTCCTGTTAACTGATCTTTCAGACAATGGTTCTTGGAGACTGCTCACTTTCCTCAATTCAAATCAGTGAGGTCATATACGGTTCATCCTTCAATGCCTGGCTTGCTTCACTCAACATAAGCTCTTCAGTATTCATCCATGTTATTCCGTGTGTTAGCACTTTATTCCTTTTCACAGCTGAGTAATAGTCCATTGTATATATGTACCACATTTTGTTTATCCATTTATCTGTTGATGGGCACTGGGGCTGTTTCCAACTTTTGGCAATTGTGAACAATGCCACTATGAACATTGGTGTGCCCAGCAATGGAAACACTGGATCATATGGAAGATCTATTGTTAGTTTTCTGAGGAACCGCCAAACTGTCGACCACTGTGGCTGGGCCATTCCACAATCCCTCCAGCAGTGAATGAGGGTTCCTATTCCTCCCCATCTACTCCAACACTTATAGTCTGCTGTTTTTTTAATACCTGCCATTTGGATGGGTGTAAGATGATATCTCACTGTAGTTTTGATTTGCCTTTCCCTAATAGCTAGCGATATTGATCAGTTTTTAATGTGCTTTTTAGCCATTTGTATTTCTTCCTTGGAGAAGTGTCTTTTTTGGTCACTTGCCCATTTTTTAAATGGGTTGTTTGTCTTCTTATTTTCAAGGTGAAGGATTTCTTTATATATGCAGGATTTTAGGCACCTATCAGATATATGGTTTCCAAACATTTTCTCCCATTGGGTAGGCTGCCCTTTAATTTTCTTAATAACATCCTTTGAGTGCAGATGTTTTTAATTTTGAGGAGAACCCATTTATCTATATTTTCTTTTGCTGCTCGTGCTTTGGGTGTGAAGTTCATGAAACCATTTCCTATTACAAGTTCCTATAGATGCTTCGCTACATTATCTTCCAAAGTATTTATGGTTTCGGCTCTTATATTTAGATCTTTCATCCATCTTGAGTTGATTTTTGTATAAGGTGTGAGATGGTATTCCTCTCTCATTCTTTTGGATATGGATATCCAATTCTCCAAGCACCACTTGTTAAAGAGGCCATTCGCTCCCAACTGAGTGGGCTTGGTGCCTTGTTGAATATCAGATGACTGCATATGCGAGGATCTATATCAGAACTCTCAATTTGGTTCCATTGGTCAGTATGTTTATCCTGGTGCCAGTACCATGTAGTTTTGAGCACTGTAGCTTTGTAGTATGTTTTAAAGTCAGGTAATGTGATACCTCCAACTTCATTTTTCGTGTTCAATATGTCTTTGGCAGTTCGGGGCCTCTTATGATTCCAAATAAATTTTGTAGCTAGTTTTTCCAGTTCCTTAAAAAATACAGTGCTGATTTTTACTGGGATAGCATTAAATCTGTAGATTAGTTTGGGTAGGATCGACATCTCGATGATATTTAGTCTTCCTATCCATGAACAGGGAATATTCTTCCATTTATTTAAGTCTTCTTTGATTTCCGTTAACAGTTGTTGTGTAGTTTTCTGTGTATAAATCTTTTACATCTTCAGTTAATTTTATTCCTAGCTATTTGATTCTTTTAGTTACTATTGTAAATGGTGTTTTTTTCTTGATTTTTCTCCTCAGATTGCTCGTTATTGGTGTACAGAAATGCTACTGATTTTTGAGCATTGATCTTATACCCTGTGACATAAGTGAACTCCTTTATAAGTTCTAGAAGATTTGTTGCAGATTTCTCAGGGTTTTCTACATATAAGATCATTTCATCTGCAAATAATGTTATTTTTACTCCTTCTTTTCCAACTTGGATGCTTTTTACATCTTTTTCTTGCCTCAGTGCTCAAGCAAGTACTTCTAAGACAATGTTAAATAGGAGTGGTGATAGTGGGCATCCTTGTCTTGTTCCAAATTTCAGAGGGAAAGCTTTTAGGATTTCACCATTGAAGATGTTGGCTTTGGGTTTTTCATATATACGCTTTATTATATTCAGAAAGTTTCTTTCTATTCCTATCTTTTGCAATGTTTTTATCAGGAAAGAGTGGTTTATTTTGTTGAATGCTTTTTCTGCATCTATAGAGATGATCATGTGATTTCTTTCTTTCTATCTGTTTATGTGGTGTATTACATTAATTGATTTTCTTGTATTGAGCCATCCTTGCATACCTGGGATGAAACCCACTTGGTCATTGTGTATAATCCTTTTAATATGTTGTTGAATGTGATTAGCAAGTAATTTGTGGAGAATTTTAGCATCTAGGTCCATTAGAGAAATTAGTCTGCAACTTTCCTTTCTTGCGGTATCTTTGTTTGGTTTTGGTATGAAGATAATATTGGTATCATAGAATGAGTTAGGCAATATTACTTCTACTTCTATTTTTTGGAATAGCTTAAGCAGAATTGATGTTAGCTCTTTCTGGAATATTTGGTAGAATTCAGCTGTGAAGCCATTTGGTCCTGGGCTCTTCTTAGTTGGTAGGTTTTTGATGACTGAGTCTATCTCTTTACTTGTAATTGTACTGTTGATTTCATCAATTTCTTCTTTCATCAATGTAGGCTATTTGTGAGATCTAGAAATTTGTCCATTTCCTCTAAATTATCATTCTTGATGGTATATAATTTTTCAAAATATCCTCTTATGATACTCTTTATTTCTGTGGGGTCAGTAGTGATATCCCCTTGCTCTTTCCTTATTTTGTGTATTTACACCTGTTCTCTGGTTTTTTTTGTTAATCTGACTAAGGGTTTGTCAATTTTATTGATCTTCTTGAAGAAACAGCTTTTGGTTTTGTTTATTTTTTCTAGTGCTTTCTTATTCTCTATTTCATTTAATTCTGCTCTAATCTTTGTTATTTCCTTGTTTCTAATTCCTTTAGGTTTAGTTTGTTGTTGATTTTCCAATTCCTCCAAGTGTGCAGTTAGGTCTTCAATTTTAGCTCTTTCTTCTTTTTTAATATATGTATTTATGGCTATGAACTTCCCTCTCAGGACAGCATTGGCTGCATCCCATAATTTTTGATATGTTGTGTTGTCATTTTCATTAGTTTCAAGGTAATTACTGATTTCTTTTGAGATTTCATCCTTGACCCATTGTTTGTGTAAGAGTGTGTTTTTTAACTTCCACACTTTTGTACCTAACCTGTTTCTCTGGCCCTTAGTGATTTCCTATTTCATTCCATTGTAGTCAGAGAAATTACCTTTCCTATCTTTTTATCTATGTGTTCTACTATCTGTTTGATTTCAGATTTATTGTCTTCCACATCACTAATTCTTTCTTCTGTCTGTTCAAATCTGCTGTTATGTGAATCCAGCATCTTTTTGATTTCTTAGATTGTGCCATTGATCACCATTATATCCTTTATCTTTTTCTCTATGTTTACAATTTCTTCAGTATGTTCTCCCAGTGTCTTCTTTATATCCTTAATCTCTTCCTTCATTGCATTAAGTTAGTCCATGATATTTGTTTGGAAAGCTTTGATTAGTTATTCGATGTTCTGCATCTCTTCCTGGTTTTTAGTTTGTTTGTTGGACTGATCCATGTCTTCCTGTTTCTCAGTATGGTTTGTAGTTTTTTGTTGCCCTCTAGGCATTATTTTATCTTGATGTGTTAATTCAGTTGATTAGCTTCCCTCTCTGTTCTAGAGTTTTATTTATCTGGTGGTTCTGTGCATTTGTTAAGTTTTCTTTTTGACACTTTTCTTCTTATTTTATTTCCTTGCTTCTTTCTATGTTCCTTTGAAGGCAAAATATTAGGGCCAGAGGAATCAAAAGATGTGAGAAAGGAAGAATAATAATAGGAATATTCATAAAAGTTAGAATAGGAGCCACAGAAGATTCAGTAAAATGAATATTTAACTCATGTAGGGAGCATAGAGTAGTAGGGAAAAAAGTGGAGTACCTACAATGGACTGGGAAACCAAATAGAGGAGAACTATATAATGATTTAGAAGGCTAGAATGATGAGGAGAGAGGGAAAGAATAAATAATGGGCTGAAAGGAAACAGTTAATATTAATAAAAAATGAAGAATACAGAATAGATAGAATAGAAATTGACACCCTTAAGTTGTGGCTAATGAAAAAATGTGGTATGTTAGAACCACAACAGGAAGCAGAAGGAAAAAAGATGAAGGAAGGAAAAGAGATAGCTTGGGAGACAATATCATTATAGACAGAGAATGGGAAATCACTGAAGAAGAAGCACAGGGAAGTAGAGACAAGCTAGCAGCACCTAATTTAAAAAAAAAGAAAGAAAGAAAAAAAAGGGGGGGAGGAAAGAGGATTGAAAAGCAAGAGACAACAGATAAACAGAGAAAAACCAAGCAACCACACAAGCAAACAGTCAAACAAAGCGAAGGAAGAAGAGTGTTTCTTCTTGGGTCCTTGTGGAACCTCTCGGCCTGCTTATGTTTATCAGTCATTTGCCCTGCTAGTTTCTCTCTGGAGGTTTTGAGGCAGATTTTTGCTATTAAACTAAATTAAAAAGAAAAATTCATTTTTTATTTTTTAAAGTGACTGTCTTCTTTTTATTTATTTATTTTTGCAAAATAAGGGACCCAAAAGAAGTCCTCTGCTACACTACCCCCTTCTCCAAGGGAACCCTAACCAGGCTCATGGAAACTAATCAAGCACTTCCTAATTCCTGGCCTCCCAGGAATTACTTGTCAGTGCAGAATGATAAAATTGGCTGACTCCAACTGCTCCTGGAACCAAGCCTCATTTTCACCAGGCTGCTGGGTAAATCTGGCTTCCTCAGCAGAATCACCTCTCCCCTCAGGCTGGTGCTGCTTCAAGCCAGCTTATCTGCTCCCCAAAGCTATGAGGGGGTCCAGGCAGCCAAATCCACAGAAAGGAAACCCCTGTTCACCTTCTGTCAGAACCCTCCCACTTTTGGAGAATGCTCCCTCTCACCAGGTTGCCAGCAGGAGTAGGGCTGTATCCCTGGGCAGCTAGGTAAATCAAATTCCTCAGCAGATTGACCACTCCCTTCTGCCTGGTGCAGTTTCAAGCCAGTTATTTTGTTCCCCAAAGCTGCAAGCAGTTCTAGGCAGCCAAATCCACAGAAAGAAAACCTCTCTCAACCCTTTGCCAGAACCCTCCATTCTCGGAGAATGCTCCCTCTCACTGGGTTGCCGGTAGGAGTCATGGCTCAAACCAGCCTTTTTCCCTGAGGGTGGGGCTTTACCATCTGTGTTAACCACCACAGGCAGGATTAAAACTCATGAATCTCTCCCGAGGAATCCATGCCTGTTGAGCTCCCTCCAGATAGATGTCCCCAAGTTTTTTGCTCCGTACACCCACAGCATAGACCCCCGGGCAGGACCCTGTCCCCAATCAGCCATCCTCAGAAAGTGAGTCAGCGAGTGCCTTCCTAAACTGACCAAATCTTGCCTCCACTTTCTTATTTTTAATTGACCTAAAAGACATAACTGTCTAAAGCAATAAATGTTAATAATTATGTTATTAAATATTGTTATATTATAAAACATAGTAAATATAAATTAAAATATAAGAACAAATTATTATAAATAATAGGTATGTAATAATAACAACTATGTATTAGATGATTACTGCATATGGATAAATGAAATTAATGACAGCAATATCATAAAAGATGACAGGGTGGAATTGGAAATATGTAATTATAAGATACTTGTGCTACATATAAGGCAATATAGTGTTACTTGAAGATAGACTTAGGTTAGTTAAAAATATTTAGTGTAAAATTTAGGGAAATCCCCTCTGGGTGGCAGCGTGACCAAAGGGGATCTAGAGGATTCAAACTTTACTCTCGTTCAGCCACCTCGGTTCTGTTTTTGGATAGACGTGGAACGAGATTATAAGTATGCTAGTCATTCTTTTGAATAAACTGTTCACTGGATACCTCCACAATGACTCACATGGATCAAATGGAGGAAAATAATGGGTCCTGTCAGGTTTACAAAAATGCCTTGCTCCTCTTACACCTTAGCTTTCATCATTGTCCATGGAGACTTTCTCACAAAGGAAAATGCTTTGATGTAGCTCTCCCAAACTGTTGGATATGTCTGAAATGCAAATGACTGCTCTGTCTCCCACTTCCCACCAGGCAACTCTGACTATAGTTTATTTGCCATTCCCCTTAACTTTATTGAGAAATCCACCAGAAACAGCAGAGGGTGACCCCAGCTCCTATACCTCCTATGGAAAGTAGCTGCTGTCATCCAATTGCTCAAAAAACAAGCATTAAACTCAATTATGTAAACTCTCCTGGAAGCCTACACTGAAGATATGGGCAGAGGGCAAATTTTGAATCACTTTCATCATAAACCTTCTTACTGATGTAGGTGCTACTTGAAATTCTCAACAATTTAAACATCATTTTCTTTCCTGGAGCACCATAGGCAAACTGAGTATTATTTATATAGCCCTGAGGCATTAACTTCCTCCCAGAAACATGGTGACTTGCAACCTCAATGCAAGTGATCATAAGGGGCATTCAAGTGTTTAAGAAGACTCCATCAGTAGATTAGTAGCCTTCAGATAACTGTAGGAAGGGTGCTTTCCAGAGGGATAACTGACTTATAATTGATATATAACCTGCAGGCAGTCAGCCTATGATGGGAATTATTCAATTAGAAACACGGTACAAAATGTGTCCCTCTCTTTGAAGTGATCAGTGATATTATTTCAGCTCTGGAAGACTTTCAATTCAGTCTCAATTCATTAACCAGGGTTATTATGGCTGATAGAATTTCTTACAGATCAAGGTAGATTCTGTGCAATCACTAATGTGTTATGCTATATCTGCAGTAATGCCTCAGGTCAAATAGGCCAATACAGAAACATAAGAGGGCCACCTTGTTTTCTAAGGTAGACCTGGACCTGATTTAAGGAATTTGTTCACCTGCTTGAGACTATGGTAGTCATGATGGAGGTCAATATTGTAGGTTGACCTTATTCCCTTTCTTGGAATACTGTATATAGTAACCTTAATTAAATAACAAAGGAGAGAATTTGAGAGCATTTGGTCCAGACTCTGTTCTTCTAAGACAGTGACAGAGTGACATACTCATGAGAAAATTGGCCAGAATTCAAGGCCGTGAAGAAATAAGGGTAGATATATTGGGGGGGGAGTATTCTCCATGGGTTGCTCACATTTTCACACATCTTGTGAGCAAGGAACTGACTGTACTTTGTTATGGGAATGTCTTATCAATAATGTTTGGATTGTGAATACTTGGAAGATAGAAATAGTAAGGGCAGTATAATTATTGTCCATTATAAAAGACTTGGGTTCCCTAAGGCCAAAGTCCCTGTCCTGCAAAGCAACCCACTGCACATCCAGATGTCATCTGCTCTTCTTCATAATGTCTTGTGTGAATTGTGGCTTGGGGAACTGGTTTGAAAGACTGATTATCTGATACTGCTACTGTTGTGAATAATAAATTGTCCTCCATGTCTGTTCTAGGCATCTTCTGCCTTTTTCTAGCATCCACAAGACTATGGAAAGCTAACACATCAGTTTTCAAATAATTTTATTTAAATATTTTCAACAGCATCTCCTCATCACTCAGATCTCTGCTCAAGTGTTGCATCCTGAGAGAGACAATAGCACCTGACCCTCATTTACCCTCTTCCATGAATGCGTTTCTTTCCTTTGTCATTCTTACTGTTATATTATGACAAAGGCATACATTTATTGTCTCTATCCCTACATTTGAATATATGCTCCACAGGCTCAGTGACTATGAGCTTTCTGCTCCTTTAGTTTCCAGTGCTCAGAATAGTTCTAGCATAAAGAAGATATTCAATAAATATTTGTTGAATTTATTGGGCTTTCTTTAAAGAATCATAGGGATTTATATTACAAAGGTTGCATATGCTCTGCCTTTTCCATATGTCTGAATCATATGAGGAATCTATCAGAGAGATGAAAATCTTCTGCTGTATGTTTGTGTATTGGTATTCAATAACATTTAACTTTTTACAAAAGAAGGTGATTTTCTTAAAGTAGGTTTAATAGGAAAATGGAACACTTTAATACTGTGAAATGCTTAAGCAATTGTAAACGATCTGTTCACAAAAAGAACCATTATGCCATAACTTTATCCCCAATCCTATAAATCCATATGGATATCTGTGAAAAACATAACTTTCCCATTAAATGACTTTTAATGCAAAAAAATATATAATTTTCATTGAATTCAAAAGCTCTTTTAGAACAAATAACTTGCTGGGCTAAAATTACAAAATGTAATCAGAAGCAGAGTCTTGGATTATTTCAGGGGAAAGAGTGGATCAAACCACCAACCACATCAAAATCAAATTTTTAATCAAAATCAGTTCTACAGTAAGGCATATGGAACATACAAGTCAATGTCATGATTAACTCCAAGAAACAGAAATGTAGCTAGAGTTTGGGTGAAGAACATTTGGCTTTATTTGACTGGTTCTGTATTTAATTGTTTTTTATCTCATCTTGACATTCTTAGCAATTATTGTAGTATTGTACTTTGAAGAAAGGAATAGACACAGTGAACATCTCAGGTAGGTCATAATTATCTATTGCCAAATATTTAACAAAGACAAGACCCATCTTACTACTCTCTCTTAACAAAGAATGTGACAGAGGTCAATATTCTCTAACCTCCAAATTGCAAAAGATCACTTCAAACACCTAAAATCAAGAATGGATATTGTCAGGTGAATAGTTCCTCAAGTATTTCAGTAGTTATTTTTATTCATGGATTTTCAATAATCTTTTTTTATGAAAAAAAATAGCATACCTATAAAGTGGGCAAATACTAAAGACACTGTTTCATGAATTATCAAAGGGAACAATCCGGCTTAACCAAAATTCTCTTCAATGAATAGAATATTACTAGCACACAAGAAGAAGCCTTATTTCTCCTGCCAATGACTATATCATCATCCTGAAGAGTAACCTTTATCCTGACTTCTAAGGATATGGATTACATTTACCTTTGTTTCCACCATTTATTGGTAATTGAAGTGGAACACCTTTTCATATGATAACTGCTTATTTGGATAATCTATATTTTGAAGTGTCTCTTAATGTCCTTTGCCATTTTACAAATGAGTCTTTTTTAAACAACTTTGCTGAGATACAATTGGCATAAAATAAACTTTACATTTTTAAATAAATAACTTGAAATTCTTGACATGTATACACATAAGAATCAGGATACTAGATATATTTGTTACCACTACAAATTGTTCTCATTCCACTGTATTTCTTCCTTCTGCCTTTCCCAGCCACAATCCCCACTCCTAATTCTCCAGGAAAACATGATTTATTTTCTGCCACAGTGCATTTGTTATATTTTCTGAAACTTCTATAAATGGGATCCAAAGCATTTATGCTTATCTGCCTTCTTTCACTCAGCATATTCCCATTGAGATTTATCCATGTTGTTGTATATATCACCATTCCATAACCTTTTATTGCTAAGTAACATCCCATTGTAGGGGTATGCCACAATTTGTATACCCATTCACCTGTTGATGGATATTTGGGTTGTTTCCAGTTTTGATCTATTACAAATAAAGCTGCTATGAATATTCATGTATGATTCTTTGCATGAACAAATGATTTCAATTCTCTTGAGTTATTATCTTCTGTGACATTGATGGGTCATTTGGTAGGTTTAACATTTTAAGAAACTGCTAAACTGTTTTTCAAAGTGGTCATTATTTTACAGGTGGGAACACCAGCAGTGTGTGAGATTTCCAGATGTTCTACATTTTTATCAATATTTGTTATATTCAGACTTTTTAATTTTAGATTTTGTAATGGAAGGCAGTACTTATCTCATCATAGTTTCAATTTGTATATCTCTAATGACTTTTCATATGCTTACTGATATTCAGATATCTTCTTTGGGGATGGTCTCTTTTTGAGTGAAAATTATTTGATATATTAGTATTGCATTTTAACAGTTCTATAAATATTCTGGATACAAGTCATTTATCATATATGTGAGTTGCAAATATTTTCTCCTGGTCTGTGGCTTGTCTTCTCATTCTCTTATATGTTCCATTCAAGGAACAGAAGTTCTAAAGTCTGATGAAGTCTAGTTTATCTTTTATTTTCATAGTTCAAGTTTTAGGTTTTGTAATTAATAATTTATTTTCTAACCTAGCATCTGAAAAATTTTCTCCTATATTTTCTTAAGCTAGTTTTAAAAATTTAAATTCCCATTTTAAATTTATGATTCATTGAAAGTTATATTTTTTTTATATAATGCACAGTGATAGGGATTGAATCGTGCCACTTACAAAAGGCATATTCAGGTCCCAAACCTTGCTGGTCCTCTGGATGTGAATCCATTTGTAAGTAGGACCTTTTAGGATGCTATTAGTTAAGGGTATGCCCAAAATGAATGAGGTTTTACTTAAAGGCTAGGATGGTTGAAGTCTTTATAAGCAAAGGAAATTGGATACAAATGAAGAAAACCACAGGCAACAGCCAGAAGCTGTAAGTCAATGGAACCCAAAAGAGAAAGAAAATGCTGCCATGTGCATTGCCATGTAATGGAATAACCAAGGAACCCGAAAGATTGCCTGCCAGCCAGAAGATACTGTCCCTAAAGCCTTCCAGCCTCTGAAATCATGAGCCAATAAAATCCTGTTGTGAAGCCATTGCATTGAGTTTCTTTCTTTTTTTTTTGGCATATGGGTATAAAATTGTATCAGCACCATTTTTTAAACAGACCATTCTTAACTGAATTGTCATTGCATTTAGTTGTTTTTAATTTGTTTTTGCATTTGCACATAGAGGTTTGGGTCTATTTCTAGAAGTTTGCTCTACTCTATTTGTCTATCTTCATGCCAATCAATATTATACTCTACTGATTACTTTAGTTTATAATTAGTCTTGAAATCAAATAGTGTTATTCCTCCAAATTTGTTCTATTATAATACTGTTTTTGTTCATTGTATATATCTTGGTGTTTCATAGGAATTTTAGAAACAGCATATCACATTTCTACAAAACAGCTGCCTGATTTTTTTATTGAAATTGTGTTGAAACTATACATCAATTTGGGGAGAACTGATAGAGTGTTATGATTAATGAACAAAATATATATTGCCACTTATTTATGTCATCTTCTAAAATATCATTTAGCAATACATCATGGGATTTAGTCTGGTAAATATTTTATCAAATGTGTCTTTATGCGTTTCATAATTTGTTGGTATTATAAATAGTATTTTTTAATATTTCAGTTTCTTATTATTCATTTCTATCATATAGAAACACATTTGACATTTTGATATTGATCTTCTGTCCTCAAATTTGGATAGAATCATATATTAATATTAGATTTTTAAATATATTTCAAAGAAATTTCTACACAGATGATCATGATCTGCAAATAATGAGATTTATTCTTTCTTTCTTGTCTGGATGCCTTTTATTTCTTTTGCTTCCCTGTTACAATGGCTAGAAATTTCAGTAAACATTTTAATCGATATGGGAAAAGTAGATATCTGTGAGTTATCCTAATCTTAGGGAGAAACAGTCAGTTTTTAATATTATATAAAAAATAGGTGAAGGAGTTTTTTGAAGATTCCCATAATACTAAGATTTCATTGTTAGGAATGATTTTGGATTTTTGAAATTTTTATTTTGTTTTGTTTCTGCATCTTTTGAAAAGATCATAAAGTACTTATTTTTAGTCTGGTAAATATATTGTGTACATTTGGGATAACCCACACTCAAAATGTATTATCCTTTACTTATTTATTTTATTTATATATTTGTACATATTAGGGTTCAATATACTAAAATATTGTTGAGAATGTTCTCATCTATGTTCTTGAGGATCATCTGTAGTTTTCTTATTTGTACAGGCATACTTCAGAAATATTGTGGGGTTGGAGCCAGACTACTACAATAAAGCAAATATCACAATAAAGAGAATCACATGAATTTTTTGGTTTCCCAGTGCATATAAAAGTTATATTTACACCATAATGCAGTCTATTGCAATAGCATTATGTCTAAACACAATGCACATACCTTTAATAAAAATACTTTTTTGCTAAGAGTACTAATCATTTTCTAAGACTTCAGTGATTCATCTTTTTATTGCTGGAGGTTCTTGCCTGGATGTTGATGGCTGTTGACCGATCGGGGTGTTGGTACTGAAAGCTGAGATGGCTGTAGAAATTTCTTAAAATAAGACAACAATGAAATTTGCCACATCAATTGACTCTTCCTTTCATGAATAAATTTTCTGTTTGATAGCATTTTACCCTCAGTAGAATTTCTTTCAAAATTGGAGTCACTTCTCTCACAAAGCTGCTGCTTTATCAACTAAGTTGATATAATATTCGAAATCCTTTGTTGTCATTTCTACAATGTTCACAGTTTTTTCACCAGGAGTAGGTGCCATCCCAAGACACCACTTTCTTTACTCATGTATAAGAAGCAACTCCTCATATACTCAAATTTTATCATTAGATCACAGCAATTCAGTCACAAGTTCAGGCTTCTCTTCTAATTCTATTTCTCTTGCTATTTCTACCACACATATGCAGTTACTTCTTCCACTTAAGTCTTGAATCCCTCAATGTCATCCAGGAAGGTTGGAATTAACTTCTTCCAAATTCCTCTTCATTTTGATACTTTGACCTCTTCCCATGAATCATGAATGTTCTTAATGGCATATAGAATAGTGAATCCTTTCCCAAAGGTTTTTTATTTGCTTTTCCCAGATTCATCAGAGAACTTTCATGGTAGCTAAAGCCTTATGAAAACTATTTCTTAAATAATGAGACTTGAAATTTGAATTGATCCATGGGCTGCCAAATGGATGTTGTGTTAGCAGGCATGAAAACAATATTCATTTCATTGTACAACTCCAAAAGTGCTCCTGGGTGACCACGGGAAAAGGATGTGAAAAGAATCTTTTATTCTGAGCAGCTGGTTTAAACTGTGGGCTTCAAATATTCAGTAAACCATGTTGTAAACAGATGTGCTGTCCTCCAGGCTTTGTTGTTTCATTTATAGAGCACAGGCAGAGAAGATTTAACATAATTCTTAAGGGCCCTTGGTTTTCAGAATGTTAAATGAGCATTGGCTTTTAATTCAAGTCAATAGCTCTATTAGTCCCTAACAAGATAGTCAGCATGTCTTTTTTTTCTTTTAATATTTTAAAAGATGCTTAGATTACATAAATGTTACACAAAAATTATAGGAATTCCCATGTTCCCCACCTCCCACACTTCCCATAACCTCCAATATAAACATCTTTCATTAGTGTGGCACATCCTCTGTAATGGATATACACATCCTGGGGCTTTGCCACTAAGCATGGGCCATAGTTCAAACTGTAGCCCACACTTTCTCCCACAGATTTCTGCATGTTATATGCTGATGTAAAATGGCCTATATATCTGTCGTTGTAATGTCACTCAGGATAATTCCGAAGTCTCAAAATAGCCTGTGTATTACAACTGCTTTTCCCTCTCCATGCCCCAAAAGCATCCAGTGGCCCCTGGCTCCTCATCAGTGTTGTAATTTCTTCCATTGCTTGAATCACAATATGTCTACCACAGAATACCATTAAGTCCACTCTAGTCCATAGCTCTTCCCTCAATCCTGAGGAGTCTGGGATGATGATGTCCACTGCACCTCCAAGTGAGAGGTGGCTTACATCCCAAGGATAAGATGGATGGGATTATCCTGCCTGCAGCTGCAGATTCTCTGCATTCCTTGGGATGGCCATTGTTCATCATCATCTCCCCACCTTGAGTGAGTCCATTGAGCTTTAGGGAAGGAGTTGCAGCTCCACTGAGATTCCAAGCTCAGCTGGCACATGGACAGGCCAAAGGCTCCAGTCTCTGGAAGTTCACCTACAAACTCCAGCACCCCATATAGGTTTGAAGAGAAGGGAGTGATGGACCATGTGCAGGGGGGACTTATTTGAGTCCAACTCTGTCACTCTCAGGAGCACAGATTCCAAAGTAGAGCCCACTGATAAGGCATCAATCTCTAGAGCTATCCCCCTTTATATAGGACCTGGGTGTCTCCAGAGCCCTCAGGAGCCCCTCTTTTTGGAGTTATATCCACTTTGGTATTCTATGAGATCCTACTGAGGTGTGCGTAAATGTTACCTCTGGGATGACCTCCTGACTCTCTTTGAAGTTTCTTAGCCATATGATCTCATTAGTCTTTACCTTTTCCTCCTTTTATTCAAGGTATTTTTCCAGTTGTATTGCCAGTTCGCTCTTGGTAGTAATCCTTCGTTGTGAGGGAGGCTCACCTCTGGGAGTCATGTCCCACACTGGGGGGAAGGTAATGCATTCATATGCTGAGTTTGGCTTAGAGAGAGGCAACATTTGAGCAACAAAGATGCTCTCAGGCAGCAACCCTTAAGCACCCTGTAACAATAGGCTAAGTTTCAATTTCAAGAGCACAGTCTCATAAGGCTAGTCATCAATAGCAAGAACCCATCAGTGGACCATCCTCCTTACCTATAAATTGCCCCTGCACTTGGGGGATTGTTGCTGCTCCCTTGGAGAATGTGGCAGAGCTCTCCAGGCTAGGGATTCAGTATTCTCTCATTTATTGAGTGATTGTCCACCCACTGTGACCGTGCCCCACCCCTTGATCATTTGAACAATTTTATATATCTTTTACATATATTCTGGTGAACTTTCTCCCATGAAACCCCCATCCCTGACATCCCCCCAAAACGATCCTCTCCTACCACCATTGTAACCCTTCTGTGATCCAAAGGTTTCTTAAAGATGAAGCCCATATAATAGCCAGATACAATCAATAAGAAAATGAATTAATAATGATAATTTTAAATATAAGAGATAAAATACATGGAAACTTAAAAAAAACACTAAAAATAAAATAAAATTAAAGGATTGGGATATTCAAAAAATGGGAAAAAAATTAAAAAAAAATTTTTTTTGACATTTTTCCTTTTATCACTGCATTATCAGTGTCCAGTCTGTACCGTGGCACCTTCCCTCTCTCACTCCCCAGTGGCTCCCAAATTTTCTTTTAATTTTCAAAGAAGTTTTATGTCACAGCAAAGTCACCCACAGAATACTAGAGACTATCATATACACAACCTCCTCCCCCCTTCCATACACCATATTAAAACCTTTCTGTATGTGGATGGTACCATTGTTATACCTGTAAAAGAGATAGTGAAACATAGCTACTAAAGGTTGTCAATGGTTTACAGTATGGTTTACATTTTAGACTGTACAATTTAATACTTTTTGATGATGTTTACCATGTCCTGTGTCCATTACTGTAAGGCACCCATATGGACATAATCTATGGTAAAGTGATAGAGTATAGTTGTGTATTGAAGGGATAGGACAGGTGGGTAGTGATATTACTGGGTTTGGTGGTGCAGGGTCATCAGGTGGGTAGATTAGGAAGGGTGGGTTAGAATACTCAGGATACTGGGGGGAGAGATGGGAGAGGAACCAGGTGAACATAGGATTTGTGGATATGAGGCTGAAAGTGCAGGGGTGGGAATGCCCTTATGGCAGCATCTTTTGAAGCTTTGAATCCAGGCATTGACTCCTCTTTAGCTATGAAAAGTTCCAAGGGCATCATCTTCCAAAACAAGGTTGTGTCATCTACATTGAAAATCTATTGGCTAGTGTATCCACCTTCATCCATTATCTTAGTTAGATCTTCTGGATAATTTGCTGCAGTTTCTACATCATCATTTGCTGCTTCATCTTGAACTTTTATGGTATGGACATAACTTCTTTTCTTATATCCCATGAACCAACCTTCTAGCTTCAAACTTTTCTTCTGCAACTTTTTCAGTCTTCATAGCATTGGAGAGAGTTATGGCCTTGCTTTGGATTAGGCTTTGGCATAAGGGAATGTTGTGGCTGGCTTGATTTTTCATCCAGTCCAGAGAAACTTTCTTCATATCAGCAGGAATACTGGTTTGCTTTCTTAACATTTGTGTAGTCACCAGAATAGCACTTTTAATTTCTGTCAAGAACTTTTCCTTTGCATTCACAGCTTGGCTAACTCTTTGGTGCAAGAGGCCTCACTTTCTGCATATCTTGGCTTTGAACCTGCCTTCCTTGCTAAGCTTAATCATTTCTAGCTTTTGATTTAAAGTGAGAAACTTGGGACTCTTCCTTTCACTTGAACACTTAGAGGCTGTTGAAGGGTGATTAACTGGCCCAATTTCAATATTGCTATGTCTCAGGGAGTAGGGAGGACCAAGGGAATGGAGAGAGATGGGGTGAAATGGTCAGACAGTGGAACAGTCAGAATAAATGCAAATTTATCGATTATATTTGCCATCTTGTATGGGTGTAGTTTGTGGTACACCAAAAACAATTACAACAGTAACATTAAAGATCACTAATCACAGATGAATATAACATATATAATGATGTGAAAGTTTTACATATTGCTAGAATTACCAAAATGCAACAAAGATTCAAAGTGAGCAAAAAGTGAAAAAAAAATGGAAAAATGATGGTAATAGACTTGATCAAAACAAGGATACCACAACCTTCAATTATAAAAAGTGCAATATCTGTGAATCTCAATAAAGGGAAACGCAATAAAACAAGGTATGCCTGTAATGTCTTTTTCTGGTTTTGGTCTCTTAAAATAGGTTGGTTTGCATTCACTCCTTCTCTTCATTAAACAAGATTTTGTGTAGGATTGATATTATTTCTTCCTTAAATTTTTGCTACAATTCACCAGTAAATTCATTTATGCCTAGAGTTTTGTACGTGAAAATGTTATTACATAAATCAATTTATTTAATAGACATAGGGTTATATAGGTTACCGATCTCTAGTTATCTTTCCTAGTTTTCTGTTTCAAGGAATGCCAATTTCAACTTAATTGTCAATTGTAATGTTAAAAGATGTTCATAATATTACCTATTGTCATATTAATATCTATATAATCTGTATTGATCTTGATAATTTTGTTTGTTTTCTATTTTTGCTGATCTGATTTTTACTAATTTTACTAATATAAAGAACCAGATTTTACTTGTATTGATTTTCTCAACTGATTTCTTGTTTTCTATTTTATTGATTCCATCTCTTGTTTTTACTTTTTCTTTATTCTTCATGCTTTGGGTATAATTTGCTGCTTTTCTAATACTTTCTTACCATGTAATTCACTAATTTTAACTGTATACTTCACTTCCACAAATTTTGAAATTTTCATACCGACAACCACTCCAAAATGCTGACAAAGAATATTTCCATCACCCTAGAAATTTCCTTCAGACCTCTTTCCAGTGAGCCCCATTCCAATCCCTAGTAATCACTTATCTGCTCTTTATCACTATAGTTTTACCTTTTCTAGAATTTCCTATGAATTACATGATAGATTATGTAGTCTTTTGTGTCTGGCTCCTTTCACTTAACATAATGATTTTGAGATTCTTCCAGGTTGGTGTGTGTGTTAGTAGATTTTTCTTTTTATTGCTGGCTATTTTTTCATTATGTGGAAAATATTGTATGCTTATTTATTCACCTGAAGAAGGACATTTGATTCATTTCCTGTTTGGAATTATTATGAATAAAACTGTTATAAAAATCATTTAAAATTGTGTCTGAACATATGTTTTCTCATTTGTTTTGCAAATACATAGAAGTTGGATTTCTGGTCATATATAAGTCATATTAAACTCTTTAGAAAACTGTCAAGGTGTTTTCCATTTTGCATTCTCTTCAGCAATATCTGAGAATTCCAATTGTTCCAAACTCTTGCCAAAATTGATATTGCTAATCTTTTTAATTTTAGCCATCTTAGTGAACAAGTAGTGGTATATTATGGTGTTAATTTGTTAGTTTTTGAATTTGTGTTTCCTATAAATTAGTTCATTTGCACTAAATTTTCAAATGTATTTGTGTACAGGCTTTTTTTTTTTTTTTAATATCCTTGTCCTGTCTTCTTAAGTCTTTATGATCTATTATGTTACTGTTTTCTTCATTAAATTTTGCCCACATGTTCATTTCTAGTATATATACATACAATTGAGTTTTGCATATTTATCTGGTATCTCATAGGTGTCATAATTGTTGAACTCACTTATTTTTTCTAGGAGATTTTTGTAGATTTCTTTGATTTTCTACTTTGACCATGAAGTCAACTGTAAATGGGGAAAATTTTACTTCTTCCCTTCCAATCCATGTTTTTCATTTCATTTTCTTGTCTTATTGAAAGTACAAACATAATATTTCATAGGAAAAGTAGTCATTTTTCTTTTTTCCCAATCTTAAGGGAAAAGCATTCAGTCATGCACCAATAAATACATTATTAGCTAAAAGTTTTTTGTAGCTTTTCTTTATCAAGTTGAGGCAGGAACCCTCTGTTCTTAATTTCCTAAGAGCTTTGGTCATAAATGGATGCTGGATTTGTCAAATACTTTTTCTGCATCAATTGATGAGTGTATGGTTTTTTTTTTTCTTACTTAGCCTATTTGTATTTAGGATAACACTTATGGATTTTTGAATGTCAAATCATCACTATGTATTTGAAATGTATTCCATTTGGTCATGATTTATAATTATTTTCACACTTTATCAATACAGTTACTAATATTTTGTTGAGGATTTTTGTGTGTAAGTTTATGAGAGATATTTGACTGCATTTTTCTCTTTTTTTTTTGTACTATTGTGGCTATGTAATTTTGAGGTTTCACTATCATTCAATTAAAATATTTCTAATTTCCATTTTGAGTTCTTCTAATGTCAATTTCATAGATGTGTGGTTTCCTTAATTTTCAAACATTCAGGAATTTTGTCATTACCTTTTTGTCATTGATTCCTAGTTTAATTCTACTCTGTTCAACTAATATTCTCTATACCTCTATATTGTTTCAATAATTTGCCTTTTATTGAGCTTTTTTCAAATTGCCCAGCCTATAGATAATTTTGGTAAATGTTTCATGCATATTTACAGAAAATATTCTGCAGTTGTTGACTGCTGGCTTTTATGTTAAGAATATTAAATATAAATCAATTAGGTAATTGATTATTTTATTTTACAAATCCGATACATCCTTAGTAAGTTCATCAGCTTTCCCATCTAGTTATTCCAAGAGAAGTGTTAAAATAACCACTATGATGATTGGATATTTATCTTCTTCATCTTTTGTTCTGTCAATTTTGTTATGCACATACACCCACACATATATATATCCATCTTTGTCATGAGGTGCATCAAAATTTAGAATTGTATATCTTGCTGGCATGCTGAATATTTGTCTTCATGAAACACTGCCTTAATAAGTTGTTGCTTTAAAGTTTGATACTACCTGATATAAGCACCCAAACACCAGGTTCCCTTAATTTGAATTTACATGGATTATCTCTGTTAATCCTATTATTTTTCAATATTTCTGTATTTTATATTTAAAATTTGTCTCCTATAAGCAACATGTAGTGTGGTTTTCTCACCCAATCTGTCAAATTTTGTTCTTAATTGAATTCCTCTTCATATTTACCTATTAGGTTTTGGTTTAAATATATCATTTTATTATTTGTTTTTTGTTTTTTGTTTTGGAAGGGTTTATGGGTAATCTTTATTGTCTTCTTTATAAGTCTGCATTTTCCAATGTTTAATGATGAGACTGTCTTGCTTTTATGATGAATAAGTGAAAAAAATGTTCCATGTAAAAAGAGGTAGTGTAAAAGTCCTCCTCAAAGCAAATTATTGACTGCAGAGTACTCCTTTTTATTAAATTATAAAACTAAATTTTGTCAATTCACACACTTTTGGAAAGAAAGCATGTATTTTTCTTGAGTATTTGCTTTTGTGGAGCATATGGTTTTAAACAGAGAAAAAATTTCTATCCCAAATTCTTCATCTTCAAGCTATTTAGCATTTATAGCCAAACTATCAAGTATATCTATTACATTCAGAGTCTGAGTTTATGGTAAATTATTACACATACAAATTCCTTGAAAAGATGATCCTGTGCAAGGAAAACCATTACGTATTGAACTGGTATAAAATTTTAGTCAAAATAATTTTCAGTCCATTATGGCTTTGCATAAATTTAGGAGGAAGAAAAATTTGATACATTTCTCATGAAAGGCACTTAGAGAGTTGTAATAAAGTACTTCTTTAAATTCAGCTGCGTCCAACAGTATTTTTCATTGCTTTATTTATTCACATTCTGCCTCAGCTGAAACAGTCTTTAAAAGTAGCTGTTAATGAAGAAAAATAGTGATCTCGTCTTAGGATGTGTTAAATAGATGAAAGCAGAATTAATACAAATTTCCATCCACTGAAGCAAGTAACAGTGGCAGACTACAGTGTGACTCTTAATTCTGAGCAGAAAGAGAAACCCCTTTAACCCAGTTTCACAAATAGAGTCTCCAGTTCATAATTTGTTTTGCCTGCCCCCCGCCCCGTTCCCCAGGAAAAGAACAGGATCTCATGCCCTAGCCTTATCTCTGCAATGCATTTTACCTGGAAAAGAGCCATCCCTGTGCCTTGGCAAGGGTGTTTGTCCGACACAGTGGCCGGTGGGCACGGAAGAGGCAATTCTCAGATACGTGTATTCTGTGGCCGGGTATGGGGAAGCCTGGCCAGAACACCCGCGCCTTGAAAGTCCGGGCAGGGGCTGGAGGTATTTTTGTGCCTTGTTGTCGCTGTTCTAACTTCCTCTGGTGTCCTGACAGAGTCTGGAAGGAGCTTTCTGTGGCTCAGGGGGTCTGGAACTCCTAGATTGGGGCATGCCAGGGCCTGGCTTCTGTGTTTTGGTGAGGACTGCATAGTTAGCAGGCTGCTTCTGGTCAATTTCAATCCTTGCATTCTGGGCTTCTTGGCACTCTTGCATTCACTGTAATCTTGCCTTGTAATCCCTCTTCTCAAATATTTTCACTTTGTCCAGGACGGATTTCGGGGTGTTCTCCTTCTCCTCATTGCCCTCTCCCACCCCCTCACTCTCTGGGGAAGGTACGGGAGAGGAGAGCTTCAGTATAAGATGTCTGAAGGAGGACTTTGCTCCGACAGCAGGAGGCTAATATTTGGTAGATGCTACGGGAATTTCTTCGAGGGTTGACTTGTATTCATAAGATTTGGGGAAGTCAAAGGATTCTTCTCTGTTTTGCATTTTGGCCTTGGGTGCGAGGGCTAGTGTGCCTAAGTTGAGCTCTGCTAGCAGCCCTCCTCATCTGAGCTTGTGGCCCTGGCCTGGGCTTCTTTGTGCCAGCTCCCAGGAGAAGGTGATGGAAGACACCAACAGCTCCTAAGCCAGCTCAACCAGCTCATTGTCAGTGTAGGCGTTTCCTTCACCGGCTGAAGTGTCTTCAAAGTTACTGATGAGGCAGTTGTTGCAACTCAGATAGTCCATGCCCACAGCAGTTAATTAGGATGTGAGGTCTTCGGGTAGCACATTGCTATCTGTTTGTCTCAACTGTCCTATAGTCCCTTTCTCTTCCTTGATTTCTCTGGGTTTGTGCAGAAATTTAAAAAAAAATACTCCATGCTCCCTTCTGTTCACTTTAGTTATATTTACTCATACAATTTTCTTAGTATTTATCTGAAAAAATTATGAGATGTATTCTCAACTGGAGAGTCTAATAAACATTAGTGCTTTTACCATATTCCAGACAATGCTATTTTTAGATTTTAAACCCAATTTAACCTTCTTCCTCCATTGGTCTCATTTTTTTCATTTGAAAAATTATACTTGCATATGTATATTTAAGCCTACATTTTATCCTTTTCATATGCTTTATATTTCTTCAAGCATATTTAAATTTTCCTTCTTCTATAGCTTTGTTCAGACTAAAGAATAACCACATTAAACCTTTCTGGGAAAGTTTGCTGGGGATAAATTTTTTCTACTTTTGTTTTTATAAAATGTTTTATTTTGTCATCATTTCTGAAAGGTGTTATCCCTGATACAGAAGTCTAGATTGGCATTTATGAAGGTATCACTTCACTTTATTTGACCTTTGAGATTATTGTTCTGATTTCTTTCTTTCTTATTTTATTTTATTTTATTTTATTTTTTGGCAATGGAGTAAAGACTTTATTAAGAAACAAGAAAAGAAAACCAATTCACAATCTGAAACATACATTGCAGGTGTGCTACATGGTGAGATGCACATTTGGGGCCCCAGGTTAGGCCTTTTAAAAGTCTTTCTTCCTCCCCTTTCCTAATGTTGGGGAGGGGCCTCAGCTATTTGCTGTTCTGTTCATTGGTTGTCCCATCTGTTCGCTCTCAGAGGGCCAATGGTGAGACCTTTTGTTTGAAGGTATCCAGGGCTTTGCTTTCACCTCACAAAGTATTCCAAATGTAATCTCATGGCCAAGGTCTCATGAAATCTTTCTGTCTTTGATCTTTAGTGGCAGCATTCCCCTCAGGAGATTTCTGGGTGAGGTCTCCTGGCCATGTTCTCTACCAAGTGCCAGCTGCCTTCCCTCTTTCACTATAGTATACTGCCTCAACTCCCTCCTCAGAGAGTTTACACACTTATTCTTAAGGGAGAGCTGAAGGGCATGGTCATTCTTCTGTAGCTACTTCCTCCTGGTTAGGGGGAGTAGTCCCTGCCTGACAGGATGTAAAACACTCTGGCTATTCTACTGAAGTTGAGGTTGATTGGAGCAGGATGAAATCCCCAGGTGACTAATATCTCTTTCTGGAAGGCATTGATTCTGGAGGAAATAAATGTATTTAGAATTTAAGATACATGATCCTACTAGAAGGATAAAGAAGATGGTGGTAAGCAGGCCCAAAAAGGAGGCTAGCCAAGACATACTGGACCATGAAAGTGAGAAAGGCCAGGTGCCTCCGTAGGCTACATTTTCCTAAAACTCATGGGAAAAAAAACATTCTTCCTTGAGTTATTTTATGTTGTTGGTTAATGCTAAGCAGAGATTGTGAAAGACCCGCTGGGTTTAGTATAAACTGCCAACCCAAGTTCCTATGGAAGTGGTTATGTGTAGGACAGCTAGAAGAGGTATGAAGAGAGGCACTTCCCTAGAGATAATCTCACAAAGACAGTATAGGCAAAAACAAGACAAGCATATGGCAAACAAAATAAAGAGAGTACTTAAGAGAGCCATTCCTTTATCCTATAGGCACATTAATTAACTACTTAGAAAAAGAATTAAGTTTACCAAGACTTTTACCATGTTCAATACCCTTCTGCATATGTTCTATAATAGAAGAGATATATTCATGCGGCATATAGGTGCAGAACCTAATACTAATCAATGCACAAGTTCCTTGTGCTACAGTTTATAGGTCTAAGCTCCAAGTTTACAATACCATACATGTTGTCTTTCCATGGAAACTGGCCATAATGCCAATTGTGTTAAGTTCTACTCACATTACTCTGGTAATTATTGCTCCACTTGGTATATCCTTCACAGAGCCAGAATGCTGCAGGATTGTTGATCCTAGAGAGAAGCTAGGAAGGTAGGCATTCAGAGAGAGAAAACTCCCAGCTCCACTTTGGACAGCCAACATCTCCTGGGACCTTCATCAGAGCCCCTGGTTTGCAGCCTGCTTTGCAGAATTTGGACTGGTGCATCCCCACAGTCACATGAGGGAATTTTATAAAATCTCATACTATTTACAGCTATCTCCTATCAGTTCTCTTTCCATAGAGAACCCTGACTAAAACACACTGTTTCAGGGAAGGAGCATATGTATGGGAATAATACAGTTATTTTCATAGTATTTATTTAATAAGTATAGGTCAAGTCAGCTTAATTTTGAGTTCAGCTTCTGGTCATTTGTAGACCAATCTTAGTGCTGAGAACAAGTAGATAAGTGAGAGAAATGATTTTAATGTCCTTTATGGTATTGGAGAACTAGAAAGACTGCCATTACTTGAAGTGTCAGAATCCTAGTGAGAAGAGAGACTCATTTAGGTGAGCATAGCATTCTGTGATATATTTCCTCTTGAAGCACTTTCTTATTACAGGTTGCCTCTTGGCTGTCAGACTTATAAACTGACAAGAAGACATCATCCACTCAAGAGATTGGGAACTTGGGATGAGTCTTTTGCCTCTCAAAGACAGAGAACAAAAATTATGAAGACCAGCAGTACCATGTCCTCCTGGTTAAGAGTTCAGACCCATATCACAGAGGAAAAGAAAGCACATTGAAATAAGCTTGATTTTATGTAACACTTTTCTCTCAAATAATTTGCTTACAACTGTAGAGATTAATGGAATAGAAAAAAAAAACAGTTAATTGAGCACACAAAGAAAGTTAATATCTTTGAAAATATCAATAAAATAGTTAAAATTATCCATCAACTGATCAAGTAAGAGGTTTGTGTGTACAGGAGTCATAAATTAACAATATCAGGAATGAAAACTGCTTATTAATATAAATGCTACAGATGTTAAAATATTAGAGTATATTATGAACAATACTTTTGCCAATGAATTTGAAAATTTTAATGAATTTACTTTTTCCAAATACACACATATATCATACCAAAACACATCTGAATAATCCTGTACCCACAAAATAATTTTACTATGAATTGAAAACATTCCCATGAAGAAAACTCCAGGCCATTAGGCTTCATCAGAAAATTTTCCCCAATCAAAAAGTAGTAAAATAATATGAATCTTTCACTAAATATTCCAGAGAATAGAAAAATTGTGGAAGAGTTCCCAACTCTGTACAAAACCTGGCAAAGCCATTATAAAAAAGAAAAATTACAAGCCAGTCTCTCTCATAACATAGATGCAGAATAATCTCTGCAAGTTGCCAAATAATCTTGGTTTAATTACAGCAGTTCAGAGTTGCTTTAGCATTTCAAAATAAATCTGTTGTATATGGGAATTTCTGCTCCCAAACATGGAAATGTGAGTATGGTTTCTGAAAAGTGGTTGTGATCTATGTCTGCCTTTGATCTTGCAGTACAAATTTGAACATGGGAAAATTCTTTAGTTTATTCAACTAGACAGAAATCTCTAATGATTTCTGGTAAGTTATTACTCATTTTGATTTTCTCAAGAACTCAGGCATGTTCACAAATCTCTTAATTCAGTCTTGTAATTAGGGAAAGTATACTATTTCCATTGTATTTATAGAAAAGCTGAATCCCATTCTATCATTAATTGATTGATCAGGGATTGCTTCATGAGCATGCAAACTCTGCACAATCACAGGGGCTTGTGCTTGGTTTACTTCTCTGCTATTGCACTCTTGAAATATGTAGCAATTTTTGAACAAAGAGCTTGAGTGTTTATTTTGCACTGGGTCTCACAAATTTTTAGCTATCCCTGACTTTAGTCATAGAAGATTGTTATTTACTGCTCAGGTAATGTTGCAGAGAATCAGAGTTCAGGTAAGTTCTCCACCTGAGAAGGATGTGCTCCATATGTCCAGTTCCAGGGTGGACTGACTCTTGGGGGTTGGCTAAATATGACATGCCCTGGGAAAATTGTGCCACACACTTTGGAGGAATGCCTCTTGGGACTAAATGTGCCTTGGCGTGGGTGTACTGCTTCTTTGGAATACTGATTTCTGGATGCTGATTAAATGGATCATGCTGGCTCAGAAGCACAAATCTGTACGTCGGTAAACTTGATGATCTCAAACACAGACCTTATTCCTGGCTAATATTTTACTTGTAGCACTGAATATAGTAAAAATTTGTAAGTGAAATTCAGTTTGGTTTTTTTTTTCCTTTCTGCTACATTTTGCCTAAAGACACAAATGTTGGTAACATAGAGAAAAAGAATGCTTAGTATTTCTGAGTCAGAAATGTGGAACATGTAAAAGATCATCATTAGGTAGAACTACCAATCCATTTCTTGGGCTTGAATGGTTATTTATTTATTTATTTATTTAATTTTTGAAGTACTGGGGCTGGGGATTGAACCCAGGACCTCATATGTGGGAAGCCGGTGCTCAACCACTGAGCCACATCGGCTCCCCTGAATGATTTTTTCATTTGTTTGCTGATTTTCTGTTTTTTGGTTTTTAGGAGGCACCGGGAACTGAACCAGGACCTCCCATGTGGGAAGCATGGGCTAAACTGCTTGAGCCACATCCTGTATACATCCTATAATATATCTGCTCTCCTGCATTAATTTTACAGTCAATGAAAAAATACAACAATCTGAATCCCCTTTTCCTTAATTAAATGTGATGATATAAAAAAAAATCACTTTATCTAAAGGTGGAAATGACTGGAGAAGTACACACTCTCAAACTGTAGACAGGAGTTTAAATTAGTACCACTTCTCTAGAGAGTAATTGACCACATTTACAAATAGCTTTAAAAATATAAATATATATTTTGAAAAATTCCATTACCAGATGCTTTTCATAAATGTAATACAAAGGAAATATGTTGATTTTGAAGGTTCAATGTGTTTATTACATCACTACTAAATAAGTGATTAATTGAAAACAATAAAATGTTGCTGTATAATTAAATTATATCTGTGGGATGAAAGACTATGTGACATTATGAATTATGTTGTAGATGATTCTGAACTCATCAACATAGATGTCCATGATTTATAATTAAGAAAACCACATGCTACAGATAGGCTACAGAAATGTAATTTCCCAAATACATACACATATACATAAATGTATGTGCACATATATATGTATATACACATATACAAAGTTTTTAGAATAGATCTGGCTCATAATTAGTACTCAGTAATTATCCCTCCAAAAAATCCCTTTGTTTCCTTCATTATGTTTGGTGGTATGGGTGTTTTGTTACTTTTTCCTTCTTTTTAAAACTCTCAACAATGAACATATTTTCCTATTGTAAACTTTCAAGTAAAAATTTAGATTGTTTTAAACTTTTGGGTCATTTATTAAATTCATCCTTAATTCAATTATTACTAGGTCAAATTGAGCAATAGTCTCTTCTACAGGGATGAAAAATTGAATAAATTTTTTAAAAACCCATTGATTACAAGAAGCCAATAATGTTGTACAACTATAGTGGAGATATTAAGATGAATAAAGGGATTCATTGACATCTCTAGTCACTAGAATAAGTGTCGCTGAAACTTTGAGAAAGGGTCTGAAGTTTGAGAAATCAAACTTTGGAGGAATGTCATGATTTACTACACACAAAACACAAGAGGAATCTGTAGAGATGAAGTAGAGGACTTAAATAGCACTGACAACTTGTGTATCAGAGTAAAAACACATTACAATTGCAGAGAAAACTGAGAAATGAGATAGGTTCTGGAATATTATAATTATCCCTGCTGGCTTTTGAGAAAACATTTTTTGTCTTTCACAGGATCAGGGAATATCTAAGAGGTAAGGATTTAGCAATAGTGCAAGAAAAGTGTGGCATCAAGCAACTTCAATAGAAGCAAAGTCCCAAATAGTTGACTCAAACATGTTGAAAGATGGGAAGGTACTTAAAGATTGGGAGAGGCTGAAAATACAATGAGAAAGGGAATAAACAGCCAGGGACTCTCCCAGAGGAGACTAAAGAAAAAAAAAAAGAGCACAGCTGGATAGTGTGGGCCATGATTAGGATGAAGAACAATTTGTGGAGAGAAACGCAGAAAAGGAATGGAGAGTAACATATGCATAGATTTTTAAATATGCAAGACAGTAACATAAGATTTAGTAATTGTTGTGATATAAAGAGTGAGATTTTGGAGGAGTTAAAAGTGGTTCTAGAAGTCCAATAGGACAGACTAGGTGTTAAGAAATATATTGGAGGAAAAAGAGAATGCATTGTGATAAATAATGTGTTTTATGTTGGACACACTGAGTTGTTTTTGATGTGCCTTTGTTATATCCAGGTGAAAAATTTTAGCAGAGATGGATTTATTAATCTGAAATATAGGGCTGAGATCTGTGCTACATGTGTATATTAGGGAATTATTTTCATGACTCTTTAGAGCCTAATGCTAAATAAGATAACCAAGAGAGTGCTGAATGAAAAAGGCAGTGAACCAAGGATTGAAGCAAGGGACCATGTTACAGTAACCAGAAGAGGATCTCATGATGGAACCCTTCATGAAAGCATCAGAAAGGGATGTGAATCATTGCATAACCTATAAACCAATGAGCTAGAGAGCTTTAAGAAGAAACTATATCCATAATATGAGAAGAATGACCCATCAGTGATGATAACATAAGAACAGAAAATCACAGGGTGGGAACATGTGCCTTGGAGGGAAGAGTATTGAGTAAATCATGGTAATGACTGCTCCTCATTCCAGATGGGCTGGAGAGGAAAAAGAATATAGACCAAGGATGATAATGTGGAAAAAGCAAAATGGAAGGGATCAAGGGACTAAGTATTACTATGAATAGAAAGAGAAGGTACAGTAGAAATGAGGGAGCAGTTGAAGTGAAAAAAATGTTTTTTCAGAGGAAAGATTTTCCAAACAATTTCTCAAATGTAGATCATATATATAAATGAATAATATCAAATGTACCATTAATAAGAATATAATTAATGTATGGCGATTGCCCTGGTTTTCATCTTAATATCTATATCTGATTTTTCTTTCTTATGTTATTTTATCACATTTTTCTCTTATAAATAATGCTCCTCAAGGTTTCCTTCTTGGCCTTATGAATCATTATTTTTATAACTTCTATGTAGATGCTCATTTTGCAGAAGAAAATGGAAAGATTGGGAACATTTACCTAAAAAAGACAAGATCTATCTTGACTATAGGAATATCTGTGGATGTTTAGAGGAAAGATAAATTAATTTAAAGGAGATAGTAAGGTAAGGGCTCATTGAAGAGGATACTTGACTGAGGGCTTAAAATTGGTACAATTTGGGGATGCATAGGTGGTTGTAAGTAGCAGATTGGGCTGAGGAAACTGCATTAAGTGATACATGGAGGCATAAGAGATGTGGTCTCTGCAAATGTCAGTGATTTGAAAGTTTCTAAATCAAAACTATGATCATTAAAAATAAGCCCTTCTTCAAATTTAAAAACTTTTGCACTTCAAAGGAGTTTGTCAAGAAAGTGAAAAGGCAGCCTACTCAATGGGAGAAAATATTTGGTAACTATATATCTTACAGGGGACCAATATCCAGCATATATAAAGAAATCCTACACCTCAAAAATAAAAAGACAAACAACCCATTTTAAAAATGGGCAAATGATTTGAATAGACACTTCTCCAAAGAAGAAATATAAATGGTTAAAAAGCACAAAAAAGATGCTCAACATCATTTTCTATTTGGGAAATGCAAATTAAAATTACAATGAGATATCATCTTACACCCATTAGACTGGTAGCTATTAAAAAACTTGAAGACTACAAGTTTTGGAGAGGATGTGGAGGAATGGGAACCCTTATCCACTGCTAGTAGGAATGTAGAATGGTGCAGCCATTGTGGACGACAGTTTGGTGGTTCCTCAGGAAGCTAATTATAGAACTGCCATATGATCCAGCAATCCCACTGCTGGGTATATACCCAGAAGAATTGAAAGCAGGGACATGAACAGATATATGCACATCAATGTTCATAGCGCCATTATTCACTATTGTCAAAAGTAGGAAGCAACCCAAATGTCCATCAACAGAAGAATGGATAAACATATTTTGGTATATACATTCAATGGAATATTACTCAGCTGTAAGAAGAAATGCATTACTAACACATGGGATAACATGAATCAATCTTGAAGACCTTATGTTGAGTGAAGCAAGCCAGGCACTGAAGGACAAATATTACATGACCTCACTGATGTGAATTAAGCAAATTGAGTAAACTCTCAGAACTAGAGTCTGGAAAATAGGTTTAGAGGAAACAGAAAGGGAGAAGAAAGTTGTGAGCCAATGCCCAAATGGACAAAATCTATGATAAGGTAGAAAGATGTAGTTGTGCAGTGGATGGGTATGACAATGGTGCAGTGATGCTATTGGGTTGGGTGGTGCTGGTGTTTGAGGGGATAGGGTGGGGAGGGCAGGATGGACTGTCCACAGAACTGGGGGAAAGGTTTGGGGAGGGAGCAGGTTAACTCTGGTGATTTGCAGATATGTGGTTGAAACTTCAACTTTGGGAATTTTCCTTTGGCAAATATAGAAGTGGTGGGTTACTGGTTTAGGGTATTGGTTGTGGGAGGCATGCTGGACAGGGTGCACCTGAGGCAGGCTTCTAGGGAATACATGAATGATAATCTTGTAATAGAGTGTTATATCAGTGGGTGGAGACCCACCTAATGAGTGGGAAGGGCTTGGACTCCCATCCTTGGGAGTCCTGCTATGTTCTCATATGGAGGGCTGGGAGTCTCTTGAGAGCAGAGGCAATGCTTATTAGGGGAAGACAGGCCTGTATGTCAAGCCCTCAGTGTTGTTGCAAGTAACTATGAATCTTGTTCTTCAAGGAGTGAAGCTGGGTGGATGCTGTGGGTCCCGAAGGGAAGGGCCTGGAGGAATAGAATAGATGGAACATAGGGCATTTTGGAGGGTGATGGAAGTGTTCTACATGATCTTGCAGTGACGGATAAAGGTCATATTAAATTTCTTCAAACTTTATAAAAGTGTATGGTCTGAAATGTAAACCATAATGTAAATCATTGACCATGGCTAGTAGCAATGTTTCAATATGTACATCAACTGCAACAAATTTACCATCAACATGTAAAATGTTATTTATAGGGGAAAGGGGAAAAGGGGGAGGATGCTGGGTATATGGGAATCCCCTGTATTCTGTATGTCACTTTTTTGTAACCTAAAGCTTCTTTGGAGTCAAAATGAAAGAAAATTAAGACACTGAGGGAATAAATGGAAGAAAATGTCACTGTATACATAAGAAAACAGATCTTACAGTGATGAAAGGTGTAATGTCAAAAATGTTTTATTTAATTTTATATTTTTAAATTATTGTTTTATTAGTCCACATTTAATTTTTTTTGTATTTTATTTGTTATTTCTAAAACTATCATTTCATTTACTTATTAATTGTATTTGGTTATTTTGTCAGCTTGAAGAAGTTTTGGACCACAGCAGAGTTACAACTGTGACAGTGGAGGATCATTGGTGCATGGTGTCAGTGATGGGTGATGCAAGGGAGGAGGTTCACCTGGGGCATACCTATAAGGCATATAAATGTGTTCAAGTGTTTATGGGGCATTGTCATGTGGAGTGGAGATTCACACAATAACTGAAAGAGTATCAAATTTCCATCCTGGGAGTTCTGCGATATCCTCTAATGGGACAGCAAGAGTCCTCTGAGTACAGGGAACTGACTAGTGAAGTAGGATGGACCATTGATGGGCCTTTGATATTGATGACTGTACTTAAATACTTTTGAAATTGAAAGCTAACCTAGGGTGCCTAACAGTTACCTCTTTAGAGTCTCCTTGTTGCACAAATGTAGTCTCTCTCTAAGCCAAACTCAATATACAAATGTATTACCTTCCCCTAACCATGAGACATGACTCCTGGGCACGAGCCTCCCTGGCACTGAGGGATTACTACAAAGCACCAATTAGCAATGCAACTTGAAAAAGACCTCAACCAAAAGGGTCATATGGTAAAGACAAATGAGTTTAAATGGCTAAGAGACCTCAAAGTGGGTTGGGAAGTCATTCTAGAGTTTACAGTTATGCATGTTTCAGCAGGATCTCATTAACTGCCAAAGTAAATATTGCCTTGAAATGCAGGACTCCTGTGGGATCTGGAGAATACAGACACTATGGGCAGGGTAGACAGCTCAGGAGTTTGGCACCCAGCCAGTGGACTCTACTTTGGAATTTATGCTCCCCAGTGTGACAAAATTGGACTCAGTTGTGGTTTCCCTACACATGGCTCTTCTGCCCCTTCTATTTGAACCTATAGTTAGTAACAGAATTCATAGGTGTATGTCCAAGAGACTTAAAATCCTTGGGCTGTCCATGCCTGCTGGACCCTGAAGCTCAACAGAGTTGTACCATCTACTCTCCAGTACATAGGACTCACCCAAGATGACTAACAAGGAAATGATGATGGACAGTGACAATCCCAAGGAACAGATAGTGTCTGCAACTAATCCCATCCATCTGCCTCATGGGATCTAAGCCCACTCTCAATTAGAGGCAGAGCAGGCATCACCATCCCAGAATTTTCAGGATTGGGGAATGAATGATGGACCATAGTAGACTAACTGGTATTCTACTATAGATTTATTTTGATTCTAGCAATGAAGAAATTTTATCATGATGTGGAGGCAATGGCCACTGGAGTTTCTGAGGGGAAGGAGAGGGAAAGACAGGTGTAATATGGGGGCTTTTTCAGGACTTGGCTATTGTCGTGAATGACATTGCTATGACAGTTACAAGCCATTATGTATTTTGCCGTAACTTACATAATTGTGCACAAGAGAGTGTAAACTACAATGTAAACTATAATCCATGCTCAGTGGCAATGCCCCAAAATGTGTTCATCAATTGTTACAAATGTACCACACTAATGAAGGATGTTGTTAATGTGGGAAAATATGGGAAGGGTAGGGACCAGGAAATATGGGAATCCCTTATATTTTTTATGTAACATTCAGGTAATCTAAGCACATTTAAAAAAATTAAAAGGTATATTAAAAACAAAATAAGTCATGGGGATCATTTGTGGCTCAAATGGTTGACTGCCTGCTTCTCACATGGGAGGTCCCGGGTTTGGTTTCTGGTGCCTCCTAAAAACAAAAAACAAATAAGCAAACAAACAAAAAAAACCAACTCAGGGGAGCTGATGTGGCTTACTAGTTTAATGCTGGCTTCCCACATATGAGGTCCTGGGTTCAATCTCAGCCCTAGATCTTAAAAAAAAAAAAAAGCCATATATTTAAGTGTAACAGTCATTTGTACTTATTGCTCCACACTAACTTGTGTGTGTCCTGCATACTCCTGACCAAATCTTCAAAGTAATTTTAATCTGGTTTTCTTGCTCATTACATCAACAAGGGGGAGGGAGTAAACTAATTGAATTAAGATCCTGCTAAACCATATACAAAGAATGGAGACAGATGAGTAAGCTCTGGTATACTTGGTGTATACAGTCCAATTTGTTTTGGTAAATTTTTGTTCAATTATAACATACACTCAGAAAAGTGCACACATCAATAGCTGATATTTGGTGGTATAAGTTCTCTAGCTTTTTATTTTTTTCTTGCAATTTCTTTGACTCTTCTTGCATTTTTGAATCAGCTTGATAATATAAACAACTGGAACAACAACAACAAAAACCCTCCTGGATTTTTCTTTACAATAGTAATGAATCTCTAGATTATTTGTGAAGAATTGACATCTTAAAATATTGAATTTTCCAATCCAGGGGCATAATTACCAGTAAATTTATTTGAATCTTCTTTAATTTCAATCATATTTTGAGGTTTTCAGTATAGAAGTCTTCTACATCTTTCATTTGATTGCAAGGTATTGATGTTTTTAAATATTTTGATCAGTGGGAGAGCATTTTAAAATTTTCTACTTCTTGCTACATATAAATACAGTTAACTTTTATATACTGACCTTGAGCCCAGAAGTCATTTTAAATTCATTTATTACTCCTAGAATTTCATCTATAGATTTCTTTGCAATGTCAAAGTAGTCAATCATGTCCTCTGCAAACCATGACAGTTTTACTTACTCATTTATAATTCTTATAACCTATATTTCTTCCCTTTTAATAGACTGAAGTAACTCTTATAATCTCCTATGAAATTTTGAATAAAAGTCATACTAGAAGACATCATTATCAGTATACTCAGAAATTTCTGGAAAAAATATTCTAAGTACTATATTCTCTCATTAGGTAAGTTTCTTAGTTGTGTTACCAACATATTCTATATACTCACTTTTTAAAAAATTACTTATTTTAACAGTTTTATTAGGGTATAATTGACTTTTACATTTAAAGTATGCAATCTAACTTATGAATACATCCATGAAACTACCACCACAATCAAGATTGTGAACATACCCAACATCACCAACATATCTCAAGTCCCTTTGTAATCTCTCCTTCCCACCACTCATTTTTACTCCCCTCCCCAGGCAGTATATGCTTTTCTCATAGATACAATATATTCATTTTTTCCCTCTGAGACTATTATCACCACATTTCTGACATAGAGAGTGTTTTCTTGCCCCCTACATCATCTCTATTTTCTCAGAGTTGGACTTTTTTTTTCTCATTTATGATTGCCCTCTGTTTCGAGCACAGCAGAAGCCTCAAGGGGTGAATATACAATGCCAGCTTGAATAAAGCTCACTTCATTTTATTTTAAATCACCCCAGCCTTACCAATTTCATCAATTTTCTGCCAGTATGAAAATATCAACTTCCCATCATCAACAGAAGCATCAGTAGGCTGACAGACAGACCTGTATAGAAAAGGGGAGGGAGAAAAAGAGAAATATGAATACTTATTCCTTAACTTTTTTTCTGACACTTTCAGACATGTATCACAGATATATCTCTAGAAATGTGTAGTGTAAGGTCACCAAAAGAGGATTAGTGTCTTTATATGCCCCATATACCACAGAAATCCATCCTGCAGATTTGTAGGAGTTCAAGGAATGCTTCAATTGAATTCCTACTAGGAATGGTGGAGCAACATGTAACCAGTAGAGAAGCTGCCAAAGCATCCAGTTATTGTGTCACCAGCTAATGTACAACTAGAATGATATTAAAAACTGAATGAGAAGCAGCTATGCTTTAGGAAATCTCATTCTCCATGAAGATATGGAGTTTTGTATTTCACTGAGCCATCTTAACTTTTCCACATAAATTAGAAATTTAAAAGTTGAAAAAAGTGAATGTAGGCCATAAACAGTTGAATCACACCTGTAAGTACACACAGCTCATGCTTGTTTGTTAATGAGCTATGGTGAGGTTACTATTTCTTTTCCTGTCCCTTTGGAGCTCTCTTCAATCAGTATGATGTGTTCTTGGACTGTCTGTGTGTTTTTGCCTGGTCAAGATGTTGTCAAGCTGATGCTGAATATAAAGAGGGAGTGGGGTGAAGATAGAAGAGCACCCATTCTTAAATTTGCATTAGTGTTTCAGATTATTCCAGCTCCTTAATTTTATGACTTTACTGACTGTTAGAGTGAAAAGCAATCAAAATCAAATTGCCTGGCTTGCACCTGCATAGTCCTGGAATTGACTTTTGGCATTACTGTTATCAGGCTGTTCCCTTGGATGTGCCCTATGCTTTGGAAATCATCACCTCAGCCGAGCTTCATCAAGTAGCCAGTAAGCACATCTGACACGGAGCTGCTGGAAGCAACCATGCAATGCATAGCACTGCTTTGGCCCCCTGCTGAGATGGATAATGTCTTCCTTGGCTACAACCATTCAGAAAGGTACTAGGGTTTCTTCAACCTTATTTTAGACCCTATGTTGACTTCAGTATTCATCTGAATAGGAGTTGCATAGTTCCAAGCAACTTTATTCTTAACTTTGTATTATCTTGGCTTTATTTCCTCTGCAAATTCAAAATAGAGGTAGAAACATGGCAATCTTTTTACAATGATTGCACCTCTCTAAGTTGTCCAAATAAATGGCAGGATGTGAATACCTCAAGTAACATCCTTCTCCTTCTATTCCTCCTCCTCCTTCTTTTTCTTCTTGTTCAAATCAGCTATCACATGTTGTTTGCTTTGAGAAAGGTGATAAGTCATTTGCATGTGTTTTGGATATACAATGTATATTTATTGAATCACTACTACAGATTAGGAACTGTTCTAGGAGTGGACAGTACAGTGATGCATAAGCTAGAAAATGATCCCACTCTCATGATGCTCTTATTTTAGCGAGTCTACCAGGTAACACAGAAGTTTGCAATTACATACATAATTTCTGATATTGGTAATTACTACGGAGAAAATAAAACACCATAAGTGTAAGGGCCAAATTTTTAGATAGAGGGAGAAGATATATTTGTGCTGAAATTGAAATGATTAGTAGAAGTGAGCCATTTGAAGACTTGGAATGAGCATACAGCCAGAGGAAGTAGCAAATATAAGGGGTCTGAGAGAAACAGGGATTAGAAAAATTAGAAGAATAGGAGTAAAACAATTGTGACCTGAGTATGCCGGAAAAAAAAAAAAGAGGGAGAAGGAAGAGAGTACTTGGAACTTAAGAGATATAGGCAATAGAGCCCCCGTTTACCATATGGGAGGCCTGGGTTCATGTCCCGAGGCCTCCTTGTGAGGGCACACCGGCCTGAGCGGTGCGGAGAGCTGATGCAGCAACCTCACAGCAGGAAGCGGGTGTGGCGCAATGGATAGAGCACCCGTTTACCATATGAGAGGCCCCGGGTTGGCTTCCCGGTGCCTTCTTGTGAGGGCAGGCTGGCTCGCGCGGCACCGTGGGCTGATACGGCAAGACCTCACAGCAAGGGGGAGATAAGCAGACACAGAGAAGATACGCAGCAAATGGACACAGAAGCACAAGCAGCAAGGGGGGGATAAATAAAATAAAACAAAAAAATCTTAAAAAAAATAAAAGAGATATAGGCAAGGGTGAGATCATGTAGATTCTTTGGGGGTATAGTAAGGAGTAAGGAATATGCAATGTTTTGAACTAATTCATATTCTTAAGAGATTATTTGTGCTATTAAAATCATAAACTTCTGGAGAGCAAATATGAAAGCATAGACACCTGTTAGGAATCGAGTACATATTTCCAGCTGCCATAACTATCAACATTTTTTGGGTTCTGCTTCGGCATCCATCTTACTTTGGCTCACCAGGGACCTCAACAGTGCCCTTTGCCCTAGTTAATAAGCATCTTTCCAGCCCTGAGGCATAAACTTCAGAGGCCAAACTCACATCTGCAGCCAACACTCACAGCCCGCAAAGCCCACAGCTGGTCCTAGATGATAAGAAAACTACCCCACAGCCTTTGGGCCCCTAGTCTCTTTCCCTTTACAGTGTTTACTTTAAACTAACCAATCCCATGGGCAATCAACTAACATCAACCCTTGGAACACAATAAAAGCATAACCCCACATGTCTCGCTCACTCTGATATTGTGCTCTCCAACTGCTGGTTGAGCCACCCAAGCCAGTCTCCTTCCTGTCTACCCCTCATGACCCCACTTTCTCTTTAGGACCTATCAGTAACACTGTCTTTTCTCATGCATTATAGCTTGAATTTTCCATTGGGTTATGCCTTATCTCAACCTGAACCCAAATTTAAAATCTAGCTTAACTAATTTGAAATATGAGCTTAGATATGATAGTAGCTTGGAATGAAAGGTCACTAATAACCTTAACTAGAATGGTTTCTGTATAGGTTGCAACAAAGCCTGCTTAGAGTGTTTTAATGGTAGAAGATGAGGGAAGAATGCAAGATATGTGTTTTAGTCTGCTAGACTGCCAAAATGCAATATACCAGAATGGGTTGCCTTTTACAATGGAGATTCATTAGGTTGTATGCTTACAGTTTTGAGGCTGAGAAAAATGTACAAGTCAAGGCACCATCAGGCGATGCTTTCTCTACAAAGACTGGCTACTGTTGACCTTGGATTCCTCTCTCATATGGCAAGGCATACAGCTGCATGTGCTGGACACTCCCTTCTCTTCCAAGTTTCCTTGCTTTCAGCTTTGAGCTTCCTCTGGCTTCCACTCTACTTCTGTGGCTTTCTCTTTGTGCTTCTATGGGTTTCTCTCTCCACATTCATTCCATTTATAAAGGATTCCATTCAGAGGATTAGGATTTACACTGGGTCATGCCCTACTGAAGTAATCTAATCAAAATATCTCATTTACAATAGGTTTAAACTCATAGGAAAGGGATTAGTTCTAAGAAAATGAGTTTCTGGGGTTAATAAAAGCCTCAAACTACCACAATATATATCAAGATTCATCAATTTAAGATAATTATTTTTGTTACCAATTGTTGAAAAGATTAATCTCCACAAGGGATACCCTAAGTATATTGGAAAGAATTGCAGATATGGCTTAAGTCCTGCTTATGCCATATTTGAAGTGTTTCCTATAACAATAATTTTCATTAAATTAAGTAAACAAATGCCCTTTACTGATTTAAAAAGTTTAATTTGGGTTCACTGTAACTTGAATTTGGGAACAAGATTGGGATCCTATTTGCCAATGATGTATTTCAGAGGAATCCATGCAAATCCCAGTGTGATTGTGTACAAGTTTGTATTAGTGAGAAGATAATTCACATATTCATTGGAATCCTGAGTAGATGGTTGAACCCAGGAAAATGGAAAAATCACTGATTTTGGACAGTCTTCAATTAATTCATGAGGAATGTATTAGTTAACTCAAGACTGCAATGAAAAAGTTGCACAAGTCTTTTGAAAAACAAGTTCACATCTTTTAAAATGTACTTCCATTTTTACCTAGTAATCCTATTTTGGAAATATATCCTACAGAAAATAAAGGAAACATTTTGTTCACATGAGTACATATTTCAGTACCATTTATAAAATTCAGTCAGATATCTAATAATATGGGAATGGTAAATTATATATATTCAAATGATAGCATATTTTACAGCAATCACATTGATGCCCATAGTGTTTTAATGCCATTGGAAGATTTGCTGTTAAATTAAAGGAGTCAGGGTAACATATCTACATAATATGATCAAAATCATATAAAATATGAATAGAGAAAATTACATTAATATTTTACATTAGCCTTTGGATTTAAAAATTTTCTTCATTTTTGTTGTTTTCTATTTAAAATCACATTTATTATTTTTATAATATTAAATTAGATTTTAAAAACTAGTATTACTTTAGTAAATATCAGCTGAGGAATTGCTTAAAGCTGAACAATGTGTAGAGAAAATATATTTTTGCTTTTAAAATTTTGAACTTCTAAGCACTATATTTATATAACTATTTACTCTGTGGGAATAGTCCTCCCAGGATAGACTCAAAGTATAAATCAGCCTTTTGTAAATTAATTAAATAGCTGTTTTTGATTCCCAAATTAAAAAACTCAGAAGTTGCTAAATAACCCCTTTAATATTGATGCCAACTTTCTCCTTGATTGCCAGCATGGGTCTTGAGATTTAGACATAGAGTTATATTTATTATCTCATTTAATCAACATTTATTGGTAAAACACTAGTCTACAATAGTCTAAGGACTATTTTAGATGTGGGAATATAGTGGTAAAGAAGAACAAAATCCTGCACTTCTGGAGTTTCTACATTATGGCAGATGACAGAAATAGTGGGCTAAATATTGTTGGTGTAATTAAGATGAGATTATATTGGAATAGGGTGGCCCCTAAATCCAATGACTGGCTTACTTATAAGATGGTCACATGACAACACAGACACACCCACAAATAAGAAGGCCATGTGATGATGAAGACATATGTTGAGTGATGCTGATACAATTCATGTAATGCCAAAGATTCTGGAAACCAATAAACATTAAGAAGAGGGAAGGAAGGATCCATTCCTAGAGCCATCAGAGTGAGCAAAGCCTTGTTGACACCTTGATTGCATAGTTTTAGCCATCCAGTTTGTAGTAATTTGTTTGACAGCCCTAGATAATACAACAGGTAATAAATAAATAATGTAAAATGAGTTATAAGTACCATAATGAAAATACAACAGAAAACGGTAATAACACAATACTGTATTGGGTGGTCTGGGAAGAGTTCTATGAGGAGGTGCTGATTAAGCTAAGAATAGGATAAAATATAGGAATAATTAACAGGGGGATGTGTGTAAGAATATTTGAGTCAAAGACAAGAACAAAAGTATGCTTATGCATGTTTATGTAAGAATGATATACTTCAATAAAAGTTTTAATGATGAAAGAAAAACAACAAATGTAAGGACTCTGAGCTTGGACTTCTTGGTAAAGATGATGGTCAGATTTGAACTCTAACTTCCACCAGAAATCCCACTAAAATGAAAAGATTTTATTTTAAAGACATAAACCCATAAGAACAAGGAACATGAAAAAAGATGTCCACATTTGGAGAACTTGAAAACAGGTGGAATGACTTAACAAATCCAGGAAACTGAAGGAAAACCAAAGAGAAAAGATGAATAGAAACACATTAACCTTAAAGGATCTTCTCAAAGATTTTGAAACTGGTAAACAAAGATGAAAATTTGAAAATGTGTTTGATAAGCAGTCCAATCTATAGATCTGGGTGGTTGCCTTTGCCCCAAGGTCTTTCATTCTCCAGCTGGCTAGCCCAGGAATTTCACAACGTGGTTGGGCAGAATTATAAGAGCACAAACAGAATCATGGAAGGCCTCTTCATGTTTATGCTTAGAGATGCTCCTTCATAACTTCTGCTGAATTTTTATGGGCCAAAGAAAGTCACAAGTCCAGCTCCTATTCAAAGAAAGTTGCTGCAAAGTCACACTGATAGCACATGAATATAGAAAGGGAAAGGAATGATTGTTTCATAATCTATTCTATCCACATACCCAACCCCCTTGCCCAATTTGGGAGAGTTTTATTCTTTAAATAGTTAAAACAGTGAGAGTTGAGGGAAGTAGAGCCATACTGCAAATAGGGTAATTAGAGGAACATATTATACTGGAAATCTGGAAACACCAGGGCTCTTCCCTAGTGGTATTTGAATGCAGCTATCAATATCTTTATTCTCCAACAAGAATAAGTGGGAAGTATTCTGCAGAATCTGACTAACCTAAGACCTGAAAATACTGATACCAGGGTTTTCCTGCTAAATGGCTCAGCCTCATCACTCAACATTAGAGCAAATAATCCACAAACTCTTTTCACAACCTTGGTGGGAGAGAATTAATCCCTAATGCCCAAGGGCATCCATTGCATGCAATCAATTAACTTCTTGCTCATGTATGTAGAATGGTACAAGTTCTACACCTACCTTAGTAGAACTGAGGAGACAATCACTCCCACAATAGTTTGTGCTCTGTGGTTCATATGAGAATTCCTAGTTGAGAAAGGCTGTATGCTACTTACTCCCTACTCTTAAACATGAGCCAATAACTAAGGATTATCAGGCATATAAACTGAAAGATAAACAGCAAACAAATAAACAAACAGGCAGAAAGAATAAAGCATTTGGGAGTAAACAGAGACCATTAGTAAGAAGATAACTTTAAAACATTAGCCATTACTTTACTTAGAAAGATATATTAACCATGACAAGCATACCAGATGATAAAAGGAATACTCCTGAAAATAAAAAGAGACTCCCTGGAAATTTAAAAGTAAGATAACAAAAAGGATGAAAATCAATAGAAGGGTTTAAAAGTAAAGTTGAGTGAATTTCACAAGAAAGCAAAAATAAAACTAAAAATAAAGAGACAAATAAATTAAACTAGAGGATTATAACAGAAGTTCAAATTCCTAACAGTAGTACTTACAAAAGAGATAAAAGATAAAATGAAGGAGAGGAAAATAATCAATGAAATGATTCATGAAAATTTCCTAGGGCTGAAGACATTGAGTTTCTAGACTGAATGGGTTATCAGATTTCTCACCACAGTGATTGAAAGTAGGCCCATAAAACATGCTTTGTAAAATTTTCAAATAATAGAATAAAAAAGGAGATCCAGTAAGCTTCCAGAAGGAAAAAAAAAAAAAACTAATCACACCAAAAGTATCAATAATCAGAATGAATTTTGATATTTTAGCAGCAATAATTTATGTTCAAAGGCTTTAGATGTTTCACAATTCTGAAGGAAAATGATTCCTGGCACAGAATTCTGTCACCAGCCAACTTTTAACCAAGTATGAAATTAGACTAAGACTTTTTCAGACTTAGAATTTCTCCAAAAATATATCACACTTGCATACTTTTCCAGAAATCTATTGGAGGTTTTACTGCACTAGAAAAGGGAGAGCAAGATATGAAAAGAAACATAATAGAAAAAAATAGATTATTTAACAGGAGAGAGGCCTAGATAATCCACAGGATTTAATAAGGGAATATTCCATGATGATCAGACCAAAAGAAGATAATTGAAGGGGCAAAGTCCTTCAGTAGAAAAGAAGGGATGGGAGAACACACGGAGTCGTCAGATTAATAAGAATAAGAAAAAGTAAAAGTGGTCAAGGAGAGTACAAATGGTCTGTTTTATACATGGCAGGGAGGAAAGAGAGATGGGCTAGAGACAGTGAGGGAGAGAGAAAATGACTTCGGTGAAGCTGAGTACTGAAATGTAAAACTCAAATTACCAAGAAAAATGTAATCTAGTCACCAGGCCATGAGCGTGGGGGGGCAGGGGGCTTTTGATAGTGTGGAAGGTGAGTTAATGTATCTTTGTAGTTATTTTAATTGAATCTTTTTAATTTCCTAAACACATAAAACATCTGTAAATAAGGATCATTTGTTTCTATATTTCTGATTATTATATTGCTAATTTCTTTTATTAAAGATGTATCACCTAGTATCTCTAAAGCCATGTTGAATAATTGGAATCCTTGTGTTTTTGTAACTTTTAAAAAAATTTAGTGGGACTTTCCTTAACAATTCTCAATTTAATTTAAATATTTGATATTGGTTTTTGAAAAATACTCTTTTGAGGTGCTTATATTTTCTGTTTTAAAATTAGATTTTTCATAGAAATGGTTTATGGTTCTATTAATTGTTACATTGACTCTTTGGTTTGCTTTCTTTTCTAGTTGAATAATCTGTTATTTTTTATTAATTCTTGTGTATTTTTGGTTTATTTTGCTATTCTTCTTCTAACTTTTTAATTGACAGTGTATACATTTGCCCCTCCCTTTTAATGTGGATTCATTGTTGAGGCACCTGGATCCTGAGATCTGCTTCTAGAAAAGGCTTGACCCTGCCTGCAAATACCCCTCATCCATCTCTTCATGGACCTGGGGAAACCTCCCATGAAGCATGACTCTAAGTCAGAATCTTTCATTTTTCACTCACACAAAATTATTCTTGTTTTCTATCAGCTTGGTGGAGCATATTGATCTTCTTTCATTCAACAACACAAAATGTCTGCCCTTCCGGCACTCTCTAATGACTACCATTTGAGAAATCTGTCATACAGTTCCTGTCACAAGCCCATCCAAGACAACTGGCATCTGAAAGGATGACTCTAAGAATTATGTTAACCATTCACCTTCAAGATCCCCCACGATGTATTTCCTATTTCAAGTCAGATTAGGTAACAGCTACACACCTGCAACAGAACCCTAGCTATCTCCACATCCTTCACCCTCCCCCACAACCAGAATTGCCTTTATAGAATTATTATAAGCTGATATTCTCTACTGGCTTTCATTGGAAGCCAATATAACAAAAGGATGCATGGAATTTCTCTGCATTTTTAAAAGACTGGATAATGTAGAATTTTCTATTATATTCTAAATGTCACCTACATAAATATTTTACATGATATACTTATCTCAGGACTTTGGGACTGAAAATTATGTAAATCTCTTTTGAAATGGAATACATTATTTTACTAAATAATGAATGCTATGTAATTCATGGCATTCCCTTAATTGCCTTGACTGACATGGAGCTCAGTATTGTGTTATGCCTAAGCCCTGTATGTTTCTTTAGCATACATTCCTTGCCCCTTTTTCTTTGTGCTGAGGCTCTCTCCCTCCTTTTTCCTCTTAGTGTGTTGCCTTTATAAGTTTTCCTCCTACCTGCTCTTTTATTGTAAGCTGCCTTTGTGGAAATAGGTCAGTTATAATCAAGTCACATTGTGCATAGATACGGCAATAAAAATGAGAAAAAAACAACTCCATGATATATAAATCTAAGGAAAGGGGATTGATATATGTGCTTATTTTTACCTTTAATAGATTTTGGGTCCTATGCTTGAAATAAATATGAAAAGGCATTATAAGTTCCTTCTGTAAAAAATCATTTTTGAAATTATGCCCCATTTTTCTGGCTGTGTGTAAGAAGAATACAGGTTGAAAATTGGTTGTTTCAGGGAAAGGCTACCAACACTTGAATTCTGTTATGATATAAGAGGAAGACGCCTAATAGAGGAGCTTTTTAAGTATCTATATCAATACTATGATACCAGGAGATTCAAAACCAAAAAATCAAATAGCCTTTTATTTCATTGCCAAACTATTGCTAGTGACTTTCCAGGCTCCTACACATGGTTTGAAGAGCTTACTCTAAGCAAAAAAAATAGACAATAAATAAAAGTCTTTCAAGATTTTCCTTCAAAATCTTGCTATTATATTGTCTTGGTCAAGAAAGCTAAGTCCAGAGATCCCATGCTGTTCTTTCTTAGATATTCTTTATAGATAGATAGATAGATAGATAGATAGATAGATAGATAGATAGATTATTAGAGAGGTTTGAACTTATAAACCAATCATGCACTTGTGTGGAATTCCCATACAACACCCTTCCACCAACACACTACATTGTTGTGGAACATTTGTTACAAATTATAAGATAATATCATCAGACTATTATCACTATGGTCTATAGCATACATTTTGTATATTTTTTCATACCCCCCAATTATTAACACAGTACATCTTTGGCATTGATGTAAGAATATTGCAGAATTGCTCTTAACTATAGTCCATTGGTTACATTAATTGCATTTCCCATGCTTCTCCACATTCTTACCACCTTGCTATAGTGATGTACATTTGTTCTAGTTCATAGAAGGACATTCTTGTATTTGTACTATTAACCACAATTCTCATCCATCTCTGGCTTCACTGTGTTATTCAGTCCCTAGATTATTCTCTAGCTTTCTTTCAGTTGACATTTACATCCCTAGATAACCTTTTTCAGCCACAATCCCATTTATAGACCAAATGCATTAGTTCTATTCACTATAATGTGTTGCCATAAATGCAATCCATTTCTACACTTTTACAGTCAAGGTAATTAAAACTTCTACAAGAATTAAGCATCAGTAGTTCTTCTCAGCCCTCCTCTTATCTCCTAATAACATTTACTCTAGGTTTTAACTCCCTGTGTTTATTCTTCATATTAATTTATATTTGTGAGACCATGCAATATTTGTCCTTTTGGCTTATTTCACTCAACATAATGTCTTCAGGGTTCATCCATGTTACCATATATGTCCCAATTTCATTTCTTCTTATAGCAGCATAATATTCTGTCATAGATATATACGACATTTTATTTATCCATTCATTGGTTGATGGACACTTGGGGTGTTTCCATCTTTTGGGAAATGTGAATAATGCTGTTATGAACATCAGTGTGTAATGTCTGTTCAGTTTTCAATTCTTCTGGACATATTCCTAGTAGAGGAATTGCTGGATCATAAGGCAATTTTTTATTGAGCCTCCAGAGGAACTGCCAAGCTGTCTTCTGCAGGAGCTGCACCATTTTATATTCCCACCAACAGGAAAAGAGTGTTCCTATTTCTCCTCATACTCTCCAGCACTTATTGTTTTCTATTTTGTTTTGTTTTGTTTTGTTTTAATAATGGCCATTCTGTGCAGTGTGAGATGATATCCCATTGTCGTTTTTATTTGCATTTCCCTAATAGCAAGTGATATTGAATACTTTTTCTTGTGCTTTTTGGCCACATGTGTTTCTCCTTTGGGAGAAATGTCTAAGTCTTTTGTCCACTTTTAAATTAGATTGATTGTTCTTTATTTTTTGTGCTGTAAAATCTCTTCATAAAGAATCAGATACGTGGTTTCCAAATATTTTCTCCTATTGCATGGGCTGCCTTTCCACTTTCTTGGCAAAGTCCTTTGAATCATAAAAGTGTTTAAGTTTGAAGAGATCCCATTTTATCCATGTTTTCTTTCATTGCTCGTGCTTTTGGTGTGAGGTTGAAGAATCCACCACCTGGAATCTTTGTGCTGTCCATGTGTCAGCTGGACCTGGAGCCTCAGAGGAGTTGCAACACCTACATTCCAGGTCATTGGACTGACCCAGGACAACTAACAAGGAGGTGAGGATTGACAATCACCATACCAAGAAAACGAGAGAGCCTACAACTGCAAGTGAGAGAGTCCCATCCATCAGCTGTATGGGATTGAAGTCCTTTCTCAATTAGAGGTGGAGTGGACATAACCATCCCAGAATCCTCAGGATTGGGGAATGACCTATGGACTGGATTGGTCTTACTGGTATTCTACTATAGATATATTGTGATTCTAGCATTGGAAGAAATTACAACACTGATGAGGAGGCAGTGTCCACTGGAGGCTCTGGGGGCAGGGACAGGGAAAAACAGTTGTAATATGCAGGCTTTTTTGGGACTTGGGAATAGTCCTGAATGACATTGCAACAACAAATATATGCCATTTTATATCGTCCCATAACATACAGAACTGTGTGGGAAAGTGTAGACTGCCATGTGAACTATGGCCCATGCTCAGTGGCAATGCCCCAGGATGTGTTTATCAATTGCAACAAATGTGCTACACTAATGAAGGATGTTGTTTATGTGGGAGGGTGTGGGAGGTGTGAGGAGTGAGGCATATGGAAATCCCTATATATTTTGTGTAACATTTGTGTAATCAAAGTATCTTTTAAAAAATAAAAAATTATAAAAAAA
>JAQZBX010008487.1:0-47975 GCA_029593785.1 Cabassous unicinctus | reverse complement strand
TGTGTGGAGAAATGTGCTAGGCACTTAAGATAAAATGCCAGGCACCAGGGATATGCTCCCCCACCCTTTTGGAGCTTGCTGTCCAGTGTGGGTTCAGACTTGAATCCAACACCACACAGCTTCATAATCACAAACTGTGGTAGGTGCAATAAAGGGTGAGGACAGGTGTGATAAGGGTGACAAAGAAACTGTTGAGATGGATAAGAGTGGAAGCTACCAGACCAGGCCTTCCTTGAGGAAGTGACATTTGAGCTCTAAGCAGCAGGGTTCATAAAAGTTAACTACACGTTTTCTGCATGGGACTAGGAAAGATGGGGGAGGGGGGGGTTTCTTGTCGGTTAGTTTCCTAATCCACCTTGCTCAAAAAAAGATTTAAACTGGGTTGCAGAATTGTATGAAATACACAATTACAATGCACTACAAGTAGGAGAGAAGAACAATGAAATGGTGGGAAGACAAAATGTAATAATTAATCCAAAATGTGCACCTCCATGTCCCTTAGCCTGTCTTTAGGCAAGCTATCAGTTTTACCCTACACTGAGAGATGCCATATAAAGGGAAACTCATCAATGACTCAATTCCCAATGTTCATAAAATTATAACAGACAAATTGTTCTGGGTGTGTTTTATATCCAGATATAGGAGTTATGGAGGTTTGAGTTAGCAGGAGCCTGCAGGAGCAGCTAGTCCAGAGGTTTTCTAGGCTTGTCCCAAGAGATCTAGTGACTTCTCAGGGGATCTGGACCAGGACAAGGGACCCAAGAAGTTTCCAGCTTGGAATGGGTAGGGAGCAGTACCTACTTCAATCATAGATGTTCTACTTATTAGGAGTCTGCATCCCATTTCTTTTGAAGAAAGGTTTACAATGCCAAGCTCTACATAGTTTTGAAGGTCTTGATGTCTTGAATTCAACCTAATCCCTTCATTTTGCAGGTAAGAGAAGTCAAGATTCTTCACCAAGGCCATTGGCTGGTTAATGTTAGAGCTGGAATGGACCATTCCCATGGGCCATCCAGAACATTCAGCATGGGCTTCATGAGTTGTGAACCATACAGAACCTTCAGCTTCAGCTCTAACCACCTCATGCTCTAACCCTTAGTTAACTAGCCACCATTTTATGTCTGGTAAAACTACTATGTAGAAATATATTAGTGGCAATTTATTTAATTTACTGGTTATCTGCTTCATGGAATCATTGTCTCATTTTCAGACAATTTTTCCCTTAAATATCAACTCTCTACCATCCCTGAGCTTATGAGGGGGGAAAACAAAATAACTATCACTTAATAAGCTTCTTGGGTTTAGGTGATCTTAACAACTCTATCCTGCTTGTGATAAAGGAACCCAGGAATTCTCACCAGTCTGGGAATCCAAACTTCACTCCATCTACTTATAGGGAATTCTAGCTATCCATTAAGAGCACTTAAGTCATCTAGAGCAGTGCTTAAAAACACAGGCTTTGAGGCCTGAAGCCAGCCTGCTATGAATTCAAATCCCAACTCTGCCACTTTCTAGTTCTATGACCTCATACAAATTACTTAACCTATTGTGATGGTTAAGTTCATGTGTCAACTTGGCCAGGTATTGGGGTCCAGTTGTTTCATCAAGCAAGCACTGGGTTGACTGTTATTGGAAGGACCTTTTGTGGCCTTAAATCACAGATTGCATCTATGGCTGATAACATCTACAATCAACTGAGGAGACGGCCTTCAACAATGAGAGATGTCTCCTCCAATCAGCTGGAGGCTTTAAAAGGAGATGTGATGATTTCAGTAGTCAGGAGAATTTCCATCTCTGCTTCAGCCTGCCAGCTTCTCCTGGGGAATTCATTGAAAACCTTCATCAGAGTTCCCAGCTTGCAGCCTACCCTACGGAATTTAGGCTTGCCCATCTCCATAGTCACCTGAGACAATTCTTATAAACAACTCATAATATTTACAGATATCTCCTGTTGGTTCTGTTTCCCTAGAGAATCCTGACTAATATACCTATTATGCCCAAGATGCAAATGATAGTTGGACCTACTGTTTTGTGGTGAGGATCCTGTGAGATAATGAATAGAAAGCATTTACCTTAACAGAATGTTGAGTATACAGTAAGCACTCAATACTATTTGCTATCATTGTTACTATTCAAGCCATCCCCTTGTAATTCCAAGTCACTAATATTGGCACTAAGAGATGATTCAAGTGATTTTAAGAGATATTTAGTGAAACAAGAGCACTTAAAAAAATCAATGGCACCACATCATCCAGTCCGTGTTCTTACTCCACTCACAAATTATCATTTGTTCAGGTGGGGAAATTATGAACTGTCTGGAAATAATACAGTAAAGACAGTCAATGACAATTAGAGCATAAAGAGTCTAATGTCAACTTTGCTATGAATCTGGGATCTTCTATTCTACTAAAATCCATTTATTACCCAAAATTCTGGAATCACTTTGCCTTAAGTGGACATCATTTAGTGCTCAATTACAATGAAATTCCCCTGGAAGTAGACACTAAATGCAGAACATCTACATTAATACCAGGAGACTTCATGGAGATTAATGTTATTGCAATGAATACCAGATGAACATCGAATACCTCACTTAGACCTTCCATGTTCTTGGGCTCAGACACCACTGTCTCCTTGCTCCTATCATCTCCTTTTCAGAGTTTATATGGAGGTAGGAGTCAAGCCCAGAGTACATTTTTATTCACCTGTAATCTAGCTTAGAGCTAGATGACTCTCAAACAATGACTAATCAAGACATGTTGTACAATAATATTAAAATCACAGGTACCCCACTACCACCTCCCAAAATGATTCATTTTCCAAAGATCTATATATAGACCTATGTAATAGGAAAAAGTATAAAAGGGGATTGTTTCAGAGTAAGCACTAAAAAGACCTTTTAATACCTCTAACAGTTTGAACTTAGTGAGAAAAAAACTTTCAGTTGAAGAATTAGGACCTGCCCTCGGGGTGTTAACGACTCTGGCATGAGCTACGCAGGGAAAAGGAGGTTTCTGTTAACATCCTATTTCAAAACAGGTTACTTGAGCTTCCAATGAATGTCTCAGGGGTTGTTTTTCATGCTAATCAAGAAAATAAAAACTCCTGCTAAGCAGGAACATGTGAAAACGCGAGGCCAATTCCCATTATAAAATTGTGGGTCATAAAAAACGAAAGCCATGGTTTTCTAGCCAATTGTTATGCTGTATTCCTGAGTAAAGAGGCACAAGCGTGGTTGTCCAGAATCCAGGTAGTGGATCACCTGTCTTCCTATCAGATAAACTGGCTTCATGTCTCAGCTCACCTACTTACTATGAAAATAGTTTCATCTTCTTAAAAATGGCACTAAGACCCTTATCATGTTGCTGTGTGGATTCAATGAGGTGCAGTAAGTGAAAGCTCCTAGGATGTGTACCTGCCTTGAAGGGGATGCATCTAGGCTACCTGGGCCTTGCCACTCTTCTGCCTTGGGTGCAGGCCCTTCCTTCATGGGAAGCTACGGCTGCCACTTCAACATACACAGACAAAGTTTTCCACACCCAACCCCCACCTTGGCCTAGGATCCTTCTCTGTAGTCAAAGAGAGTCAAATTTGTCCAATGTAATTTGTACATGGATCTTACCTAGTTGCCCAATGGGGTTCTGACCCAGCATTTCCCCAGTTGCAGTCATCCACCCGTGGTTTGGTTTACCATGTGGACCAAGGCAGGAACTTGGGACCCAAGTACCCCGCTGGACTAGGATGGACAAGTAGCCAAGTTGGAGGGAACTCTAAAGAAAGTCTATGCACATTGTAATAAACCTATATACTCTCTGGGGAAAAATTGCAGTAGATTCGTTTAGGCCAGAGGATGAAACCAGCGTATTGAGGGCCAATTGCTATGGTCCACACAGTGGTTTGTTTCATTTGTATAGAGCCTCCATGTTGAAATAGGGAAATTTTGCATTTAAAAATCTGCATTTGGGCCTCATCTTGTAAAATTAAGAGTTCCCACGCACCACATTCTGCCAGAGTTCAGCTGAGGCTGCCCAATTAGATACAGAGCTCTCCAAGTCCTCAGGGTCCCACCATGCTTGACAGACTCTGCTACCTGGCCTGCTCCACTCACTTAGGTTATTTACAACACCCACCTGTCCCCTATAAGCTTTTGAGTTAGTTGCTGATTTAATTATATGAAAGTATGTGCAATCTTGACTTGTATTTTCATTCAAGGAAACCTCACACATCTGGCAAAAGGGTCAGAGCATGGCATCCTATCTCTGGAGCAGTGGTTCTCAAAGTGTGCTCCCCAGACCAGCAGTATCAGCTGCACCTGGGAATGTGTCAGGCCTCACTCTAGACCCACTGAATCAGTAACTCTGGGGATGAGGCCCAGAGTGTGGTTTAACCAGCCCCTCGGGTGATTCACATGCACACTAGAGTTTGAGAATTGCTGGACCAGAGAGAGGTGAATGCACACGAAGCACCCAGCATTTCCATATTTTGGCCATATTTCACTTAAACCAGATCTATCTGAACTCTCTTGAGCCCCCTTCCCTCCCCCAACCCCACCCCAGGCCTCAGAGGTGGGCTCAATGATCTTATCAGGTACAATCCCTACAGTTATTTAACATAAGCTTGGTTCCTTCACAAATATTAATTCCTGCATAAGCCTCCTAGCACAATGAAGCAAAGTGAAGCCACATTCACAGAAATGTGACAAGGGAAAATCGACGGTGCTAAAAAAAATGAAATATGTGTCAAGTCCCCAAAGAAGTTCATTACCTGAAGGACACATTATCCCCTTCTCTTCCCATGAGTCAGCACAGTCAGTAGTCATTCCTAATTGGTTTAAAGCTTAGTATGAAATATTAGGATGCCACCATATGTGATGACACAGCTGTATTCCTGTGGGGACTGCTGAGACTAATCTGTGTACAGCAGAGACAGGTGGAGACAAAGGGAGCAGGTGGAAATGGGTTGTAAATATACTATAACTTAAAAAATAATGGGGTGGTTTTCCCCTACAGGTTTCTGGTACTTCATCACTAATTAAATATTGAAACTACAAAAGGAGAAATAAAGTTTTGTGGTTCTTTGGATTTAGGGCATAAATGTAAATATTTTGGACCATTAACTGCAATTTCATTTGAAAAGCACAAGCCTGGTCTCAGAGCATTGAGTTGTAGGCATATGAGCTGAGAAGGGAGTAGATTTAAGGAAAAGATTAGCAGCCAATGATGACATCCATTTTCCTTTAGGCCATCAGGGGATCTAGGGTTGTGCATTCAAGGGCAGTATGATTCAAGTTTAGGAAACTGATGAGCCTTTTAAACAAAATAGTGGATTCCCTGTGATAGGAATGGCAGTCAAAATCACATCACACAGAGCAGAGAGGCTGTTGCCAAAAGCAGAAAATCGATAGTCAAATGGCTTGGAATTCTTGGGTGATTCACACCAGAGAGCAGTAGTTGAATCATTTATGGCCTCCATCCTCCAAGCCTGCAATATTGAGGCACTTGGAACACTCAGGCATGGATTCTGGGTCTTGGCTTTCGTGTAGGATGATCTATAATTCCATGAAAAGAAGCAAGAAGCTTTCTGGAACTAGAGTCATGGGTACTTAGAGTTGGATGGGCCCTTGAAGTTTGGCTTGGCCAAATTCCCACTGCAGCAGACTGAGCTCAGCCTCTCCACTAAACTTGCTCACCATCTCACAGGATGGCCATGGACCGTGTTCAACAGCTCCCATTAGTTCATTATTCCTGTTTGATCACCCCAAAATCTGCCTCTTTACAACCTTCCCTCACAGTTCTGTCCTGTGTCTTCTAGAATAACAAAAGAAAATGTCTTGCTCCTTTCCCTCTAGGTGACAACCTGATGGCTGGTCTTGAACTCAAAAGAACCAGTTTCATGGCCCAATTCTCCCACTTAAAGCTGTGTAGCCTCAGTTTCCTCCTCTGTAAAATGTTCTCTAGGACCCCCTTCTTGAGTTTTGGTCAGTGCAATATTCTAGGAGGATAACCTGTGTAAATAGTTTGTTAGTCAGGAGACAGTGTGTGCAGTGGGCAGATCCAGTGCCATGGAGCCAGATGTCTGTGAAGGTGTATACTGGGCTTCAATGTGTGAGCCAGAGGAAATCACTTGAAATAGGGATGTATCAGTTCTCATGAAGGGTTCTGTGTGAGAACTAAAGAAGATAACACATAAAATCTCTGGCATGCTTTAGTACTCCACAAGTATCATTCCTTCCCTTTGCCATGCATTATGATTAAATATGTGAGCTGAGTCTAGCCATGTGAGTAGGTCTGCAAACAGGACTGTGAAAAACATGACTTCCTCAGGCACCTGTGGCTAATACACATCCCCCTGATCTGGGTGCACCAGCTCCAGCCCCCACTTCCCCTCTCCCGACTCTCCTGCACAGGGAGAGACCTGCAGTGGAGATTCAATAGGAAGAACTACATAGAAAATATATTAGTCAGGGTTCTCCAGGGAAACAGAACCAACAGGGTTTATATTAAGAGACTTAATAGAAGAAATTGGCTCAAGTGACCATGGGGGTTACCAAGTCTGAACTCCATAGGACAGACCTCAAGCTGGGAATTGATAAAGTTGATACTGAAGTCTTTAGTACGAATTCCCCTGGGGTGACATACCTGGTGCAAGATAAGCAGGGCACTATAGTGGGAATCCCTGGAGTAGGGGAGGGGAAAGGCAAGAATCTTGATCATCTCAAAGTTACTGAGAACTTGTGCTGACATTAGTACCTCTCAGGGGAAAGTTGTCATCATGACATGCACCCAGGAGACAGAGACTTTGTCAGCAGTGATGAAGTTAGAAGCCCCTCTGAGCTCCATTGAGGTTGGAGGTAACAGGGGTAGATGATGGAGGAGTGATGAAAGGTAAAGTATCTCAGAGTTGATCCCATCTCAAATGAAGAAGGCCAGATGCAATGGTCAAGTCTATAGGGAAATACCAAAAACCCAATATGAAAAAGTAAAGATTGGGAGGGAGCATGGTGCTATTCCATTTTTCGGAGAAGTGAAGTAACTTGTCTGAGATCACACAGCTCTAAACGGAGGAACCAGAACTTGACTCCAGCTCTCTCCAGAGCCCATCTTCTTTCTTCTATCAGCACTGCTTTCCGGAACAGAAAGAAGAATCTGGAGGTGGTACCTCCAATTGTCCATTGTCTGAAGACAAAGCCCTTAACCCACCCCTAACAATAGATCCAACACCATCTCACCTTCCTTTTTAGTCACCAACTTGGCATCATTTAAAGTTGGAGAAGAACAACCAAACATTGTAGGATGCATAGTAGATTTGTTAACAACTTCCATCTGTACGTATGCCAGACACACCATGTGCATAAACAGAGGACAGTCCTTAGCTCAACTACAGGATTGGCACCAGTCATTCTCTCCCTTACCTCCTTTAGGAAGTGGGTCTTCCCCCTCCAAAATCTACTCTCAGATTGTTCATTCTCACAAGTCATTCACACAAACCACTTTGATGATAATCACATTCTTTATGGTTATATGTTAAAAACATGGAGATAATTAAAAATGGGGCTCATCTTCTCGGCATCCCTTCATTGGTCCTTCTTGGGTCAGACTTCATCTTCTTACAGGCTGTATGATAAATGCTGGGAGGTGGATGCTGGAGTCCTCACTTACAGATGTGCCCACTGAACATCAGAGAGGTTGAGGAACTCACCCAAGTCACACAGCTGATAATTGGCAGAGCCAGGATGTAAGCCTCAGCGTGTGCACTACCAGGACTGCTCTTCCCCCTACACTAGCCTCGCACTCTTTCCCTCCTTTCCATTAATTCATTCCTTCCACTTTTCTACCCTGCTTTCTATCATCTTTCCTTTTCATAGAGAACTCTCATTACTCCTTGTCTAACCATAACTCCTTTGACGAATAGCCTAGGCTAAGTGTTTTGGAAAGTTACTAAAAAATGCCAAACAAAGTAAAAATCCACTTCTAAAATCCTAACAGGATTACAAATGCAAACTATTCCCATCTGAGTTAATTTTAACTTCATTTTAGAATCCTGTTGCCAATACAAAATGCTGACTTTTATTCTCCATGAACTGATGCAAGCAAACATCCACTGATGCAACAAGTGAGTCTTTTGAAGCCCCCTGGGCTGACTATTCTATGGTCTAATAGCTTTGTGGTAGAAACATTGCTCAAAATATTCAAAATAAATCCCTTAAACTGGTGGCCTGTTTTTACCACTTAATTCAAATTTCCATTTGGTCAGGCTGAAAAATGCATGCCCTGCTTTTTGGTCTTTCAAAGTTTGGTAACTTATCAAATTTTCCATTAGTTACTTGGCCAAAATCAACTTTTACTATGTCATAACACAAGATAATAACTGTCTATAAATTATATTTTGACTCCTAAATTTCTTTAGTTGTATGCACATTAATGTCTACCAAAATTAACATTTCCAATCAAGTAAGCTGGGAAAAACATTTGTTGTCTGTTGGGAAAGACATATGTTATGAACATATGTTTTGTTTTTCCATGCTTTCATTACATAATATTTTAGAATATAAAAAACATGTAGCATATATATACATATATACATGCATATATGTTATGAAGCATAATAAAACAAATACCTGAACACTCACCCCCATGTTACACAAAAAACTGCCAGCCCACCACTCTACCCCAGTGGTAAGCACTATTTTTAATTTTGTGTTAATCATTCTCTTGCTTTTGTTATTTAACAACACAATATTGCATTTCTCTTGTTTTTGAGCTTTAAGAGTTCTGTACTGTAATTAGTCTTTCATAACTTGTTTTCTCACTTAACATTAAGTTTCTAAGCTTAATCCATGTTGATTCACTGATGTATGGTATTCCATTGTATGATAACACCACCATTAATTTACCCATACTCCTTCTGATGGACATTTAAGGTGTTTACAATTTTTTGCTACTAAGAACAATTCAGTTATGGTCATTCTTGAACATTTCTCCTGATGTGCCATACACAGTTTTTGGTAATACATACCGGAGTAGAATTTTTGGGTCATGCTACATATGAATGTTCAACCTTCATAATAATACCAAATTATTTTCCAAAGCAGGTATAGCAGATTATAATTCAACCTGTGAATTTGTGAGATCATTGTTCCATGTTCTTTCCAAATTTTCAGTATCTTACTTTTTAAAATTTCCCCCATCTGGTTGGTAGTTCATAGTGCTTTCTAATTTCCTTGACTACTAAATGAAGTTGAGTATCTGTTCATATGTTTATTCACTATCTGTGTTTTCTCTCCTGTGAAATGCCTGATCTTATTTTTTGCAAAAGGCTCATGGGGTTTGCTTCTCTCAAACAAACTTTCCTTTGAAAATCCCCATTCCTGTAGCTCTAACTGGACAGTCAGCCATAGGACCTGTCCTTATTTCCCCCTGGCCCACAGGAATTAAGATAGTGAGGTTATCCTGTCAAGGAACTCCATCTCCCTGGTAATAAATATTGCTCCCAGCAGTGGGCACGTGACCCAATTAGAGCCATTCCAAGTATTCTTCACTGGAACTGGTATATGGACACTAGAGGAAAGAAGTTTTCTTTCTGTTGAGTTGCATGGAGTTTTCAGGAGCCATCCTCCCAGGATGCATGGAGGATCTTTAACTCCAAAGGAGAAACATCGTTCACAAAGAGGGAGGCAGAGCTGAGATGGAGAGAGTGATAGAGTCTTGATATTATTTGGCTTCCAGTAAGACAACTTTGCTTAAGTTACTTTGAGTTAGATTTTTGTCACTTGTAACTAAAATAACGCAAAGGTGTTTGAAAAAAACACTATCCAAAAAATTTAAAGTTAAAGACATTTAATTTGGGTCAAGAGACAGAAGGAAAACATTGGCATGGAGACTATAATAACAACTGCCATTTCTAGTGTAGGTTATGGTCCACAAATAATCTCACATCCAGGATCTAAGTTAATTCTCCCAGAATTCTCGGATGTAGAGAGGGTGGGTGTATTATTACCATCCACATCTCACAAACAAGGGGCTTGAGTTTTGAATCTGGGACTTCTGTCATAAGTTCTTTTTGGCTATCTGAACTGCTCTTTACCCATCACTAGTTCTATGACTCTGAGGACTGTTCAGATAAATTGAAGAGTAATTAATTAATGTTGCAATCACAGGGAGCAGTGCATGCTGGGGGAAGAGATGGGTGCAGTCAACATGTATTGAACATCCATGGTGTCCAACAATCAGAAAATGTCACACCTAATTGAGTGAGTATTCTTTATTCTGAAGATGTTTTTCTCCAAGTCCATCTACCTGGAAAACTGGGAAAAAAAGAAAAATATTTGGCCTCCAAACTTGAGAAAAAATGCTTCCAGATATCCTTGGTTTTACTTTGGAAGACCAACGTTGAAGAATGTTGCAGAACCATTACTAATTAGATTACAGACTCTTCGTGGAAGAAACACATTCTATGTGCATGATAAATACTTAATAACTGAAACATCAGTTATCAACAAGAGGCTCAGTGAGGGAAAGCAGAGGGCCATGGGATTCGCAGAAGACAAGTGATTTTCTTCAGAAGTTAATATGGCAGCCTCAACTTTGAAGGTGGGGAAACCTTACTACATTTCATGGTAATTGCATGGACCTATATACCACCAGTGTTTATATATATATATATGAAGGGTATACATATATAAAGACAACCCAACATACAGATAAGTGATGTCCTTCTAGTACAGAACTCACTATGCAGAACCAAAAAAGTGTTCAAAGGGACAGAATAAGAAATTTCTCCTGAAATGTAGAAAGAATTAAACCTATTCATTTAAAAAAAGGATTCCTCGGGTATACTGGCAAAAAAAAAAAAAAATCATCTATAAAGGAGGAAAAGTCCAGACTGACCTCAGACTCTTCTACAGCAACATTCAATGGCAGAAGACAGTGAGCTCTCTCTAGTTTTACTTCAGTCTCTTTTTCTTTTGTGAAATTTGAATGAAATTAAATTTAGTGATTTGCATTTTAAGAACAATTATTTTATAAAGTATATCTAGCCATCATATATTTTTCCATGTACAAGAATTATAATTATAAGGGGGAATTATTCTTCCCTCCTCCCAGAATTCATACCTTCATGAATTCTGACATCCTCACCCCATCCTCACCAAAGAAAGGAGTGATTTATCAGATTGGTAACACTGCAAAGAAGAATCTAGCATCCTTGCCCACCTCTTCCTTTTCTTCTTCTTCTGGGAAGAGTCTTCAGGATGCACACACATTCTCTGCTCCTCTCTGAGGTCAGCTCACCTAAGCAGGTGTGCCCCTGCAAGAACAAAGCCTGCAGTTCTGATAGGATAAGTTTTATTCTGGGAGCAAAGTAGTGGGAAGGCTGATTATACATATATATATCAGGCATATCTTTTGCCTGAAGCTAAAGATAGCCATAAATGATTTTATATGTAGATAGATAGATTAAGTATAGGTATAGGTATAGATATATCTGACTATCATTTTGGAGGAAAAAGTGAATATGAGCCATTGCTGATAGCAATTCTGAACAATCTCTGCAATTAATATTTAAAAGTCCTTAAATCAAAGAAGCAACATTCTAAAGCAAAGTCAAAGGACATGAGCAATGCTAGAGGAGAGAAATAGATAAATACTAAGGAAAAGGATCTGGACTGGAATGTGTCTAAAGGTTTTCTTAGCCACTCTTGAATAAGGATTTCATTATTATCTTCATGAAGAGGGATTAGCCATTGTTTCCATGTGAGTACATATATCTTTGATTAATTTAGCCCTGTAATAAACTTTGTTTTCAGTTTCAATGTTTAAGTCTTTGGTTGAATTATTTAGTGCCAAGTTAAATGCTCCCTTTAAATTTTTCTATAGATAGATCTCTGGGCCTGGCAGACTTCAAGAGGCCACTGTAATAAGGATTTTGGTGACTAGAGGGGGAGGGTAGATAGGCCACAGTGATTTCCAATGATGCTTTGGCCAACCCACCACTCTTTTGGTGACTCAGATGCCGTGGGATCACATACAATTACATAACAAAGCAATATGCCCACAAAGACAACTTGCATGCAGAAGAAAAAATTACCCACCCGTCTGCCAGTGCAAGGTTAGTGGTGAGCAATCCCAAAGGGGTTCGTGTGGGGTTGAGTTAAAAGCTCAGGCCCCACCAGAGCCAACTGTGCTCATTCCAAGAAGTTTAAGGACTTTTGCCCTGTTCTATCACAACACTGAATATCCATCATTTTTTGCTTTTATTTGTTTTACAAGCATCAATGTCTACCAGGGTGGAACATAGAATAAAGAGTCAAAATGGTTTATACATGCAGAATTTTATGTTGAAGATACTTGAAGATGTGGCGGAGAGGTCAAGTTACCTCTCAGTCATCATTTTCTCCTTTGTCTTTGGTAGTACAACTCCTAGATGTTAACTCCTAGGTGCAACCACCCTTGCAGAGAAGTGTGGCCATATGACTAGGTTCTGACCAACAAGCCGTAAGTGGAAGAGCTGTGTAAATCATCCAGGAAATCTCATTAAGAGGCTCTTCCTTCTGCCATGTGGTATGATAATATGATGTGATTAAATGATGTTATATAATGTGATAATGTGGTGTGATATGATGTGACGTTTTGTGATGTGATAAATGGAGATTCAGTTTCCATATTGAAATAGGAGGATGAAGGCTACTCCCCAGGGAATGCAGAATGGAGAGCTAGAAGTGACCTGCATCCCTGAAAGTGTTGTGTGGCTACACAATATCCCTGGATTGTCAGCCTCTGAACTTCTTTACATGAGATGGAAATAAACTTCCAATTTTATTCTATTTTCTATTATAAATCTTAATTTGTACAAGTAATTAAAAGAGTATGCCAGGATTAAAGAAGAGAGGAGGAATAGAAATTCAAAAGTGAGTTATAACTGGGTAACAAAATTATACCTCCTCCCCTTTTGCCTACAGCTAAAGATAGCCATAAATGATGAATAAAGCCCAGAGTCCAGGAGTGGTCTCCAGGGGCCTTTGTCTTCATCTTTATTATTATTTTATTAGTTTTACAAGTACCAATGTCTACCAGGGTAGAACACAGACTAAAGAGTCAAAGTGGTTTATACATGCAGAATTTTATGTTGAAGATAATTAAAGATGTGGCAGAGAGGTCAAGTTACCTCTCAATCATTATTTTTTCCTTCTCCTTTGGAAGGACAACTCCTAGGTGTTAAGCAATTTTGGTGGGAACTAAAATCATGCCTGAACTTTCTAATGTTGATTATCTTTTTTTCATCTTAAAAGGTTTGAACAAAAGCAAAAGATATATACCTGATGATTCATCATCTTTTGCTGTCAGTGACCACACAGCTTCATCTGTTTTTAAGCTCATTCATTAATTCATCCTCTGCCATCCCAGGGCCACCTGAAATTTCCAGAACCATTCGTTGTAAATGGTCACCATTCACAGAGGTTTTACAATTACTATGATATCTCCACAATGGCCTGCTACAAGAGAAGTCCTTCTAAGTAAAGCACAGTCCAAACCATGTCACTCACCTCCTCAAATCCTTCCATGGCTCCCAATCATCAGTCCCTCAAAAAAGTCAAACTCCTCAGAGCGTCTTCAGATGGTAGCATTTGAAGCCTCCAACTCCCTAACCTTCCTTTATAATATTACTTCTCACTGTTTTCCTAAATCTATCCATATGTGGATATTAAACATTCTCTAAACTCTGTGAATCCTCCATGAGAAAAGAACATGTTATTTATCTTTGTCTCTCTAGATCTTGATTAATGTATAATGGATAAATGGAAGGAAGGGAAGGAGGAAGGAAAACAGGGAGGAGAGGAAGGAAGGAAAAAAAGATCTAGGTAATGTTGTGACAAATTTGTGAAGTTATGGTCAGATAGGTGAAATTCAGAACTGATCATGTGTTCTGGCTGGCCCAGACAGAGATAAGATGTCCTCAGTAGTGGACAAGACAGACTCAAGAAGGTGGGAATTCTGACCAGGCAGACAGAAGTAAAGGACAGGGGTAAGCTCAGTGATAGCTGCAAAGAGACTTCATTGTGTCTGAACTCAAGAAATAGAAAGTCTGAATAGACCTATAACAAGAAAGAGATAGAATTAGTCATTTAAAATTTTCTCACAAAGAAAAGCCCAAGCCAAATGGCTTCACTTGGGATTTCCACCAAGCATTTAAGAAAGAATTAATACAAATTCTTTCCAAACTTTTCCAAAAAAACAGAAAAGAAGGCAACACTTCCCAATTCATGCTATGAGGCCAGTGTTACCCTGATGCAAAAACCAAAGTCATTGCAAAAAAGGAACACTACAGAGCAATCTCGCTCATGAATGTAAATGTAAAAAATATCAACAAAACACTAGCAAACAATCCAGCAACATATAAAAAGGATTATACAATAGGACCATGAGGAGGTTTATCCCAGGAGTGCAAGGTGGGTTCAACAATTGATTTAATATACCATATCAATACTAAAGGACAAAAACTACATGGTCATCTAAATTGACAAAGAAAAAGCATTTGATAAAATCTAACACCCTTTCATTATAAAAGTAGGAATAGCAAACTATCAATTAAAGGGAACATCCTAAACCTGAAAAAAGGCATCCATGAAAAACCCACAACTAAAATCACAGCTAATGCTGAAAGACATGATCTTAGAGAAAATCCTAAGAGATTCACTAAAAAAACTAATAAATGAGTTCAGCAAGATTCCGTGATAAGAGATCAGTGTAGAAATATCAGTTGTGTTCCCATACAATAGCAATAAACAATTCCAAAATGAAATTAAGAAAACAATTCCATTTATAATAACATTAAAACAACATGCTTAGGATTAAATTTAACAAATGAGCAAAATTTTCACTCTGAAAAGCATAAAATATTGTGAAAGAAATTTAAAAATATCTAGATAATGGGAAAATATCACATGTTAACGGATCAGGATGCCATTATTTTTAAGATGACAATGTTTCCTAAATTTGTCCACAGATTCAACTAAATCCCTATCAAAATCCAAGTGGCCTTTTTGCAGAAATAGATAAGCTGGTCCTAAAATCTATATGGAAATGCAAGGAACCCAGAAGAGCCAAATTGATTTTGTGAAAGTTGAACAAAGTTGGAGGACTCACACTTTCCAATTTCAAGTTTTACTATAAAGCTACAGTAATCAGGACATTGTGATACTGGCATAAGATTAACATATAAATCTATGGAACTGAATTGAAAGTCTGGGAAAAAAAACTTACATTTATGGTTAAGTGATTTTGACAAGAGTACCAAGACACATCAATGAGGTAAGAATATTCTTTTAAACAAATGGTTCTTGCACAACTGGATTTCCACCAAAGGACTATAATGATCCCCTTCCTTACACCATTCATAAAATCCACTTTAAATGAATTATGAACCTAAAAATAAGAGCTAAAACCATAAAACACTTAGAACGAAACAGGAATAAATCTCTGTGACCTTTGGTTAGGGAAAGCCTTCTTAGATATGACTCCAAATTCCAAGCAACAAAAGAAAAAATAAATTGGATTTTGTCCTGGTTTGTTTTTTGTGAACCCCAGAAAATTATGTTCTTAAACAAACCCATTCTTGTGCATAGAAGCCTATTGTGTTTGGAGCCCTTTAGTTAAATTCAGTTAAGAGATTGCATTAGACTCAGTTAATGGACCGTAGTTTGCCAAAGGCTGCCTATGCAAAGTACCAGAAATGGGTTGGCTTTTATAATGGGAAATTTGTTTGGAGAAAAACTTACAGTTCTGAGGTCATGAAATGTCCAAATCAAGGCACCATCAGAGATGCTTTCTCACCAAAGTCAGCTACTGTTGATCCTAGCGTCCTGCCACATGAAGATAGCCGCCGATCTCTGCCTTCCCCTCCAGAATCTACCATCTCCTTGAGCACAGCTGTGGACAACCAAGAATAGGGCTTGTTTCTTTTCAGTCCTTCCTTATCAGTCTTGGCTGCTCTACTTTCTTCCCAGGTTCAGCTGTGAGTTATCAGGCATATAGCTCATCTCTCCCTGCACCTCGTCTCCTTGAGCCTCTCAGGCTTCTGTTTTCCTGCAATCCTTTCTCTCACATGACAGGATCAGTAAAATATGGTGGCTCCCTTTTCCTATGTATGTCTGTCTCTCTGTGTGTCTCCATTCATACCAGACCCAGCAAGATAACAGACTCAACCTGAGTCACTCCTCACCAAGTCCAGTCAAAAGGATCTCACACCCACAGGAATGGATTAGTTGAAAACCATAATCTTTTTCTTTTTGAGGATTCATAAAAGAACTTCAAACTGTCACACTCCACCCTCTGAATCCCAAAAAGATATGTTCCTTCCATGTGCAAAATACATTCATTACATCACAATATTTTAAAGACCATAAATCATTTCAGGAGCAATGTTAAGTATAAAATGTCATATAAATCATCTCATGTCATGGCCTCAGAACTGTAAGATCTTCCCCTATTAAAATTCCCATTATAAACACCAACATATTTCTGGTACTTTGTATTGGCAGCCTTGTGGCAATCTAAGACAGACTTCATCAAAATTTAAAACTTTTGTGTAAAGTATACCATCAAGAAAGTGCAAAGACAATACTCAGAATGTTAGCAAATATTGGTAATTTCTATATTTGATAAGGGCCTTATATCCAAAATATATAAAGAGTATTTACAACTCAGTAATAAAAACAAAAACAAACCCAATTAAAAAAAAAATAGACACAGGTTTTGAAGAGATATTTCTCTAAAGAAAATATACAAATAGTTAATAAGCACATGAAAAGATGTTTAATGCCATTAGCCATTAGGCAAATGCAAATCAAAAACACAATGAGATACCACTTCATACCCACTAAGATGGCTATAATCAAAAATACAGACAATAACAAATATTGCTGATGATGTGAAGAAATGGGAACATTCATATATTGCTGGTGAGAATATAAAATGGTATGGCCACTTTAGAAAACAGTTTGGAAGTTCCTCAAAATATTAGACATAGAGTTACCATAGGATCCAGCAATTCCATTCCTAGATATATACCCAAATGAAATGAAAACATAGGTCCACTCAGCAACTTGTACGTGAATGTTCACAGCAATATTATTCATGATAGCCAAAAACTGGAAATAGCCCAAATGTCCATCAACTTATGAATGGATAAACAAAAAATAGGTATTATCCATGCAATTGACTATTACTCAGCAAAGAAATTGAATGAACTGCTGATATATACTGTAACACCAGATAAACCTAAGTTAAAGAAACCAGCCCCAAAAGATCACATATTGTATGATACCATTTATGTGATTGGTATCATTGGTAAAGAATAGGCAAATCTATAAGGACAAAAAGTAAACTAGTGGTTGCTAGGGCTGTTGGGGTTAGGGAGAGGGAATGTGGTACATGGTTTCTTTATTGGGTGATGAAAATGTTCCAAAATTGAGCATGGTGATGGTTGCATAACTCTGTGAATATGCTAGAAACTATTGAATAGTACACTTTAAATGGGTGTGAATTATATGGTATGTGAATTATATCTCAATAAAGCTGTTTAAAAAGAAGAAAACAAGAAACATGTTTAAAGAATTCCTACTGACCGAAGTGGGGAGAATTCAAGCATCAAAATGAATAATAAAAATAGTAATTGGTAATTGATTTAAACCCTTTGAATATATAAAATACCATGGGCCCATGATGATATTTTTAAAAACAGAAAGACAAAAATAAAGCAAAAATTCAAAACTCTTAAGAAATATGTACTTTAATGCTGAGCTCCATGTACTTCTTAGTGACCTTGTAGATCTCAACAATTTTCAGTTGGTTCAACCAGTCCTACTTAATGATGGAGTTGTGGACAATCATTCATCCATCCTCCATCCATCCATGTATTTATTCATTTGAGGAACAATGGAGAGACTCTGTGCCAAGCATTAAGGATTTAAAGGGAAACTGTGGCTGGTTGAATAATGGTTCCCCAAAGACGTTCACATCCTTATCCTCAGAACTGTGAATATGCTGTCCTACACAGTAAAAAGGACTTTGCACATGTGATAAAGTTAAGGATCTTGAGATGGAGCAATTTTCTGGAATATACCTATGATAATAACAAGGATCCTTATAAGAGGGAAGTAGGATGTTCAGAGTCATTACCAGGAGATGTGATGATAGAAGCAAGAGGTTGGAGTGACACAAGGAAGGGGCCATGAGCTACAGAATGCAAGCAGCCTTTAGAAGCTATAAAAGCAAGGAAATGGATTTTCCCTTGAAGCCTCCAGGAGGAACGCATCCCTGCAGACACCATGATTTTTTACTTCTGACCTCCCAAACTCTATACATTTGTATTGCTTTAACTCACTGCTTATTGTAATTTGTTAGAGCAGTATAGGAAACTAAAACAGAAATTACATAGCCCCTGTCCTTCAAATACTTACCACTTGGTTTCAGCTGCCTCTCATGAACAGATTTAAAATAGCAGAGTCCCCATTTTATTGTGAGCCCAGCTGAACTCCCAAAAAAGCAGTGGTATTTAGTTATGCCACCCTTCTCAATTCCCATAACTCTACCTTACTCAAATAGGCCTGACACTGCTTCCTTCTTAGAACATCTCCATCCCTTCTTGACCAAAAACACACAATTATGTGTTCAAGATCCCTATGCCATTTGCTGGGAGGACTAGCCAATATGGCCTTTAGCTCTGAGTCACCCATCCTGGCTCATGGTTTGTACTAGATCATTTTCCTCAAACCAGTTAAGCCAGTGGAAAGAGAATATGGCATTTGTTGAGCACCTGACATGTGCCTGACCCTGGGATCAGTGCCTGACACCACCTTATATAGACATTATCAACAATCCTATTTTCCAAATAAAAGAGACTGAGCCCCAAGATTGCACAACCAGAAGTTGACAGGCATCGTGTTTAAATCCAGGTGTCAGACATGAAGTCAGCCTTCCCATGCCCAAATTTCTCTGAACTGAGGGACTATGAAGAAGGCACCACACTGGCCCAATTCAGTCCTTGGCCTATTGTTATGCCCCCTTGTCAATAACCCCACTCTTTGATCATCACACACCTGGATAAGATAGAACTGGAATGGGAGACCATGACCCCTCCCAAGTTCCCATCAAAGTGCCACATGGAATTCTCCACAGAGAACTAGAGGTTCACTCAGTTACTATCTAGGTGTCATATGTGAGCACAAGGATGAGAATGCATAGGGTTATAGAAGAGACTGTCCTGTGGGAAACATGTACTTTCATCTCAGCTGACCAGATGACCCAGGAGGCAGCTAAGGAAACTTCTAATGAAAAAAGAAAAAATTAATGAAATCAGGGAAAAAATTGATGGAAATGGGGTGGTGGTGCCAAGAGATGGGTTTGCTTTATTTATTTTGAGGACTTTGATCTTCTAAATATTTATTGAATCAGTGTATTTCTCTCCATTTCCATCATAGCCACCCTAGTCCAGGCCCCAATCATCTCTTTCAGACAACTGTAATAACCTATTAATTATTCTTTCCATAACCTCTCTAGCCACCAAAATCCATTCTCTTACTGGGAACCAGTGAAATCTTTTTGCTACTTTAAAGATACCATTCCATTGTCTTCTGGCTTCCATTGTTTCTGTTGAGAAGTCAGGAATTGGATTTACTGCTTTTTTAAAGTAATATGCCCTTCTTGTTTTTAGGTTTAGCAGGCTTGCTATATTGATGTTGTATTTATTCTGCCTGAGTTCACAGGATTCATGGACCTGTGGATTAATAGCACTCATCAGTTTTGGAAAATTTTCAGCCATTACTTCTTTATATATTGCTCCTTCTCCATTCACTCTCATTTCTTTCTGGGAGTCCATTTATATATCTATTGACTAATTCTCATATATCTCTAATGCTCTTGTGTGTATTTTCTAAACTATTCTCTCTGTGTACTTCAGTATAGACATTTTCTATCAATATGTCTTCCAGTTCACTAATTTCATCTTCTGTTATGTCCAGATAACTATTAATGAGTTATTAATTTTAGATATTATAGTATTTAGTTCTAGATTTTGCCCTATTTTATTTTATAGATTAAATCATTTCTCTTTTCATCTATTTCTCCCATTTTATTGAACATATATGTCAGGCTTATCTTAAAGTCATTGTTAACTAATTCCTATATCTGGTTCACCTCTGGGCTGTTTCCTTTGTTTTTCTCTCAGTTTTCAGTCATGTGGTCCTTTGTCTTAGCATGCCTAGTAATTACTAACTTAGTGGATATTGCTGATAAAAATTTTAAGGACTCCAGATGATGTTATTTTTCTCCATGGACCATTTAACCCTTTCCTCCTTTAGGCAGATAGAGTAATAGCTGATCACCTTGGTCTAGTCAGGGACAGATCTGCATCAAGGCTGTGTTGCAGTCAAAGTGAAGCTCAATATGCCTCTTGTTTGCCCTTATTTAAGGCACAGCCCTCCAGGATTTTCACCTGAAAGCCTGGTGTGCTCACTGGGTCCCCTACCCATTGTGGCTTCTGAACCCTAATCTTTGTCTCTTGAGACTGTGAAGACTGCTGAAAATTGCTCTGGTTTTTCAGAGGATGTTGGCTTGGGCTTCTAGCCTCCAACTTCAGGCATCCTCAAAATTCAGCAATTGTCCTGAGAGAAAAACCAGCTGAATATTTGAGGCATCCCAAGTCTTGCCAGAGTTCTGCTGGTTTCTCTTTTCCCCAGTAACAGCCTTCCACAAGTGCAAATCCTGGATATTTGGCCTCTTATCTGAACCTGGAACTGGAAAATGATCCCAGTATAAAAGTGACTGTAGAAGTCAGCTTACTTTTCCAGACTCTTAGCCACTCTCATCCTCTTTTCCTCAGCAGCTCTCTGTTGCCCTCAAACAGATGATCTCTTATTTTAACTGGCTTTTTCACTTGTTCTCCACAGGAGCAATAATCTGCCACCATCTACTCCACCCCATTAGGAAATAATGGTTTCTCAGCAAAACCCTTTTAAAATCACAGACCTACAAGTCTGAATATTCCTCTACTTCAAACCTCCAAATGTCTCCCACTGCTCCTAGAATAAAAATCAAATTACCAGCCTACTTGAAGATTTGCACAGTGGCAGTATCGTAGCCAATGAGGTTCACTAGCCTACTTGACCCTCTCCTTCCAGTCTAATCTTACATACCCTCTACTCCTCCATACCCACTGCTCTGCAGTCACATTGGCTGATTTCTACCCCTCACTCAGCATGTTGGCACACATGCTAGTCCCTTCTTCAGAGTTGTTGCCCAAAAGTCTTCCTAGAAGAGTCTGGCATGGCAGTAGTGATTCTCAGCCTGATCCTTGGATTTGGGGAAGCCCTTTATTTCCCAGTACTCCTCAGTCAATTACTAGCCACATAACATCAGGAAATTTATTAATTTCTCTGAGTCTCAATGTACTTATCTGTAAAATGGGAAAAGCATTGCCTTTCTCAAAGGTTTTTGTGAGGACTAAACTAAGTAATGCATTTTAAAATACCTGGCTTTACTGCGGCCTCCCCTCTTTATTCAAAAGCAAATCTCAGAATGTAAAATGGAACATCCACTTTGGAAGACAGTCTGGCAATTTGTTACAAGGCTTACCATAGGATCCAGCAATTGCATTCCTAGGAATTTACCCAAATGAGTTGAAAACTGTTGTCCACATAAAACCTTGCACACCTTTGTTTATAGAAGCATTATTCATAATTGCCAAAAATTGGAAGCAACCAAGATATCTTTCTATAGTTGAATGGATAAACACACTGTGGCACATCCATACAATGGAAAATTATTCGGCAATAAGAAGAAATAAGCTAAGAAGCCAGGAAAAGACATGCGTGAGGAACCTTAATTGCATACTTCTAAATGAAAGAAGCTGGTCTGAAAAGGACACATACTGTATGCTTCCAAGTATACGACATTGTGGAAGAGGCAAAACTATAGAGACAGTAAAGAAAAAATCAGTGGTTGCCAGGGGTTGAGTTGAGGGAGGGATGAATAGGTGGAGGACAGGGCAATTTTAGGGCAGTGAAACTATTCAGTATGATACTGTATCAGTGGGTACCTGATATTGTGCATTTGTCAAAACCCATGAAATTACATACACAAAGACTGAACCCTACTGTAATCTATGGACTTAATAATAATGTACCAATATTGGTTCATCAGTTTTAATAAATCTACCAGAATCATGCACCATGTTAATAATAGGAGAAATTTCGGGACAGGGAAAGGGGAGGAAGAGGATATACGGGAACTCTGTTAATCTTGCTCAAGTTTTCTGTACTCCTAAATCTGTCTTTAATAAATAAAGTCTTAAAATAATAATGATGATGATATAAAATAAATAACTAATTTAAAAACTCAAATCAACCGAAAAGTAAGACTGGTTTTTGTTTCTACATCAATGTTCCATTTCCCTTTTCTCACTCCTTCTTGGCAGAATTTGGCCTCAGCAGTCAGATATGTTTTGAGAGTTTGCTATGACACACAAACATTCCCTCTTAACAAGAACCATGTACCCTCTCTCCCCCACCAAAGGCCAAGGAGATGCTTCTATTACCAGCCATTATTCCTTGGGAAAAGAAAGAAAATCTTTAAAAGCAAGTATGTTTCATCTTTTTTAAAAAAAAATCCTAATCCTTGACTAACTGCAGTCTGCCTCTAATTGCTTTTCCTTCTCATGTTTTATGTCCATGATGTAGGTCTATTGTTCGAACATCACTTCAAGTGAAATTGTGCCAGCAAAAAACGAAAAGACATAGCATCTTTGGATCCTTTTAGTCCAGCTGTGAACTTTAGACTTAATCCTTTAGGGCACCCTTGTCTGGTAAGGTTTAATTTATATTAAATTTTCTAAAAGGAAAGGCAGAATGGTCAAAGCGAAATAGCGAGACAGACAAGAATGTCTTTCATAAATTAATAAGCATCACCGACTGCCTTTCTTGACCCTTTAAACTCTGTGAAATTAATACAAGTAGACAACTAAGGCCCGTGTGGCTCCCCCCCAGAGCCCTGCAAGTTCACTTAAGCAATCCAAGTTTCCTTAAAGTTTTATAAGCCAGCTTTTAGAGCAAGTCCTTTGTACTTATTACTAGTGACAGTGAGCATGAAGGCAGCCAATGAACCTTTACTGACTTACGACCCCAATATGGTCGAGCACCGTCATCAAGGGAAATATCAAAATCAATGCTTGTATATTACATTGAGGTCCTGACTTCTGAAAAAGGCCCCTGTAGACCCTTCAGAATATGTCAGTGAAATAAACAGCTAATGCTGCGAGACATTCTATGGACAGCGGTCAGAAGTGCTGTTTATTTAATCACTTTTCAACCATCCTAACCCTTCTAGAGGATACACGTTTCTGAAAGAAAATAAAAAATTCCATGCCCCCACTTCCTTTACAGTAGAAGCATACTTATACCCATTATTTCAAGTGATGACATGTATGGCTTTCCTGTAGGGAGCAGGGAACATGGTGTGGTCTTCCTTGGAGATGAATGGGCTTGCTTATTAAAAAGCTACTGATGGCGGGGGGCTGCAGGTACAACACCTTCTCTACCACGGCAGCACCACCATGGGAACTCTCTTACACAGCCGGCACCTGCGGGAGGAAGCCTGGGCTCACAACCACATTTTCCTTCCTGAAATGAATCCTGTCACTGCTTCACCAGGAACCTCTCCTACATACATAATCACCAACTCCGTGCATGGGCTGTGTATGTAATTTTAAAAGATTTCCATTTCAGTCATTCTTAGGTTTTTCATTACTTAAATGCTCTACCAGGCATAGGAGGATAATAGATAATTACTGTGGTTATCAGAGCATATGTTTTCAGGGCTTCCCCCCCGCCCCACTAGATATGGTCCTAGAACTAAGAAATCTTGAATATCACAAATGAATATGTATGTTCCTTCATATATAAAGAATACAACCCTTTCCTTTCCAGATGATAGGAAGGTAGATTGAGGACTTCTGAAGTCCTTCTAATGCTCTGATTCTCTCACCTATTATTTTCAAATTGTACTTTTTTTTTCCCAGCAATGGCCATCCATTTGCAATGGCCATTCAGACTTTCCCAGCTGGGACAGTTCCAATCTCCAAGACTTGGTTGTCTGCAGGAAGATCACTTCCTGGTTTGGTTGTCTACATAGAAGATCTTCCACTCACAGGCCTTGCAATCAAACAATCTGGCTAAGCTGCCCAGAATTCAGTCCAAAGCTCAGAATTGCCCAGTGGTCCTCAGCAGAGGATCAAAATGTCCAGGTGCCCCCTTGGCATGTCCAATAATTTTATTTTTGGCAAAGAAAAAAAAAAAGATTCCTATCAATTTAACGTTTTATTGGGGAGCAGGTGCTATTAATGCTCTGCAAAGGACCTCGTTTAGATCAAGCCAACAGCTGGCTTGCCTTAGGCCTTTTCTAAAGATATGACGCCCTTTGGATGCCAATGACCACACCTGGGATTGGGCTGTGGGCTGACCCAGGGGTAGGAAAGATGTCTGCGGATGGGGCCGTGAGGCACATGGGGTCCTGCTCACGTACCCAGGGTGTAAGAGCAGAAAAAGAAGAGGGCTTCAGTGGTCAGGGCTCAAAAGGCAGGGTTGCCATGGCCTCTGCATTAAAAGCAGGGCAAAGGTGGTACAGAGAAGAGAGAAAGACCAAGAGCAAAGAAGAGGGTCCTGTGTTGTCTCCAAAGGCACAGAAAATATTCTCATTGATAGCCAAATCTGAGCACAAGACAGTGGATTGGATGAGGAAAGAGAAAAAGCCCAGGCAAACCGGAAGTGGCTTCGCTATATAACGCATATACTAAGAGCATTCTTTTCCCTGCCAAAGCTACTCTCCAGGAAAGTAATGCTCTTAACACATTGTCACAAAGGCAGCCATACCTCAAAAAAGAAGGCTCATTGTCACCAATACAGTCAAGGTCATTCCAAACCCCAACTCGGGTGAGCCTCAGACTCCCCACCTGACCCCACCCCATCCCCAATACAAAGCAAAATCAGAGGATTGAGATACCCCTCCCCCAAGGGGAACCCGCCTGAGGTTACTCTATTCAGTCCAGGAAACCTCTTCATTTCTTTGGATTCCCTCATTACATCAAACACTTTGGGATACAATGATCTGCACTCCCCTTTCTTTCGGATTGACAGATTCCTCCCCTTCAACAACAATAAGCAATAGCCAGGACCATGATAATAGATCACATGTCTATAGACGATCTGCTCTGTGCCCATCTCCTTCCCTAAGCACTTTGTGCAGCAGTTCATTGCATGCTCACAACAACCCTGGGGCACCATTATTATGGGTAGACATGGTCCACGGTCACAAAGCTAGAGGCAGTGGAGCCAGGTTCTGAGGTCTCTGACCCCCACCACCCAGGGGTCTTCACCACGATGCTAAATGCTCCTTAAAGCCTACCTGTTCACCAGAGAGGGTCATTCATTCCTATCTCTTTCTCACCTTCTGACATCACCTTCTTTATACCACTTTCTTTAAACCCCATCCTAAATGACATTGTAATACTTTTTGTTGTTTAAACACAGGGTGGGCACTCTATATTATTGTTTTTGCTTATCCAGAACCCCAAATGGGATCCAGTGCATAATAGGGTCTCAGTATCAGTTGGATGGATGAATGAATGGCCAAGCAATTCATTTCTCAAGGAAGCGTTCCTTCACTGTGAAAACATAAGCAGTGCATTCATCACAGATACCCAGAACTCCCTCCTACATTTCTCCCCCTCCTATCTCCCCATTTTGAAAAAATAAAGAAAAATGATTTTTTCACACAATTCCCCCACATGCACTTGTACTGTTTTTTATGCTTTGAATTGACAGTGGATGCCTGCAGAAGCCTCTGGAGTCCAGCAGGACATCAATCACTTTCACAACTGGAATCACAGCATGTTCCTTAGGGGAAACTTTAAGCATTAAATCAGAAAGTGCCTCAGCCTCACCAGGACAGGAAAAGGGGTAAAGCGAAAAGAACAACTAGTACTGCACCACCAGGCATTTTTGCCACTACCCAGGGTTGGGGAAATCCCCGATAACTATCTGTCTGCCTTCCATTACCCTCCTAAATTTGAGGGGGAGTAAGGAAAGGGCAAAAAAAAAAAACCAGCTCATAGCAAAACAAGCACTTGCTTCCAATGCTACCAAAACTCTGTGGGAAAGAACTCTAGGGGTCTCTGCAGTTCCTTGTTAGAGCCCAAAATACTTGAGTTCAACTGTCAAATGCAAAGAACAGGAAACAATGAGCTTAGGCATCAGTCTCCAAATTATATAGCAGCCTAAAAGAAGTAGTTTCAAATATCCCTTGAAACCAGGAAAGATTCACTAATCAGGAGAGTGTTTGGGGGAAAGTTTGGGCAAACTATCATTTTCAAATGTTGAAATCATCATTACTATCTGAGATAGACTTTATTCTGGAGAAGAGCCTGTCATCTCCCAGGATCATGAATTAGAGAAATGGAGCCACCAGCCTCCTTCGGCAGATGCAGAATCAATTTAGATTGTCCAGGCACAGAGAGCTAGAACCTAGACCCTCCTTCCCACTGTGCCTTGGGTGGCCATTGGCCATAGGCACATTCCACACATGGAGATAAAGCCCATCAACCTTTCAGAAGACACATCCCCGTGGCCAAGAGGAAGGCCTTGGTGTTCAGATGGATCTTGATTTAAACCCAACCCCTCCCTTGCTAGCTAAGTCTCAATTTATGCACCTAAACCTCTTGTAGGCAGTTCATAGGAAGAGGGCTGACTGTAATTGGAATATCTATTTCATTATATGAGGAAAAATAAATTTTAATTACCTTATTGAATAAAGTCCATTAAATCTAGAAGAAATCATAAAAATTTTTATACCCATTGGTTTTATCCAATTCATGTTCAAATTTTTGGTAGCCTGCGAAGCATTACTGTTCATTTTAAAGGAATACATTACATCACTATACTATACAGATTCTGCTCTTCTGAAGTTAGAACATCCTAACATAGGCAAAAATACCTTATTTCTAAACACCCTCAATGGAAATGTGTATAAGACAAAAATCCTGGGAGCACTGTATGCCTAAAATTAGCCTAGTTATTCAATTTATTCTTTTATTTGACACCATAGGGGTTTTCACACTGTAGCCTAAGGCAATGCATCACAGTGAGATTTGGAAGAAGTGAGGATTGTGCCTTTCTACTATAAAGGGGGGAGAAGGGCTATTGTGAAGGTGGGCTCCTTCTAGTGCAGAACCATCTTAAGAAAGGACAAACATGGTAGTTGAGGATTTGGAAATTCATTACCTAAAAACTTTCCATACATGTGAATTCCCTGGAAAATCTTCAGGGAAGATTTGCGATTGCTTCTGTAAGACATCATGCATCAAGCATCTCATTATTTAAAAGCTTTGTACTGACTAAGATAGCTTTAATTTCCCTTTAACATGACTAAACTTCAGACAGCCTTCTCCCTGACTCCAGGCTCCTGGGAGTTTCGCAGTAGCCCTTATGCTATCCAAGCACCTGAGAGATACCCCAAGGAGATAGTTCCTTATCTTCTTCTTCATATCTCCCAGCCCTTACAAGCTCCAGGCCTAATCACAGCAGAAGAAAACATTCCAAACCAAATGGCCCTAATTGCAAATTTAGTAAGTCACTTACCCATCCCACTCATCAAGCCCTCTTAACATCCTCCAAGAACTTTTCCACCAGCCCACCCCAGCCCTTTAAAAACCCTGCTGTCCTTGTCTGGACAAAGCTGAGTTCTAGTCTCTCTTTCCTGCTACAGTAGTTCTTGAATCAAGTCACTTTTGCCTATATAACAGCGTCTGGTGCAATTTATTTTCTTTGACAGTGCTTGCCATTAAATCTGTCCATAATAGATTCCCCCAGTTATCTACTTAGAAGATGTGTACTTATCTTTGGGGACACAGTCCAAATATTCCTTAATGGGTTTAGTCACAGTTAGTTGTTTTCCTATATTCTCAAAAGCAACTTTCCACCCACCTCCACAATCACACATACCTCATGATAATGTAGTTACTTGCTTTTATGCTTATCTCCGCCTTTAGATGTGGACCTGCTTGGCTGATGCTCCTGAGAAGCACAGTGTCAGGAATACTGAAAAAAATCAGTGAGGAAGAAATCTATGACACTGATTCAGACACCATTGCAGATGTTCTGACTAAAGGAAATGATGGATTGGACAAAGGGGGTGATAGCACTGAGAAGTAACTGGATTCCAGATATATTTTGAAGTTAGGGTTGATGAGATTTTATTGTAGGACCTGTAGGATGTGATGAAAAGATAAAAGTCAACAATGACTCCAAGACTCCTGGCCTAACAACTGGGTTGATGGCACTATTACTCTTTGCTCAGTGGGAGACTGGAGGAAGAGCAGGATGAAAGGACAAAATCGAGTATTTATTTTGGGACATATTAAGATTGAAATACTCAATTTACATTAACCTCCCTAGACTACCCCTTTCAGCCACAATCACATTTATAAATCAGCAATGTTAGTCGTATTCATTATAATTGTATTACCATCAACTCTATCCATTTCCACATATTTACAATCAACTTCATTAAACATTCTATGTACATTCAGTTAATCGAAAGAAAGCCAGATAATAATGTAGGGACTGTATAATATAGTGATTTTTGTGGTAGATGAGGATTGTGGTTAATAATACAAATATAAGAATGTTCCTCTATTACAAGGTATAAAGAATATGGTGGTACATGGGGAAAATACAACTTATGTAACTTATGGACTATAGTTAACAGTAATATATAATAGTTTTGTAGCAAAGGCAAAGAAAGTATTATATCAATGCTAAAGTTAACAAAAAAAAGAATATAGAATTTAGTTTTATGAGATGTTTATCAAGCACTTTTTTTTTTTCATTTTCTTCATTAACAAGGAGTCCTTGGTCATGTCATTTAGCCAATCAGTGCTCATTTATTCATCTTTCGGGACACTGTAGAAACAATTAAGTTTGTTTTTAGGATTAAATAAGATAAATGTGCCTGGACAAGATTTTTTCAAGTAATAATTCCATGATTTGTTAAGCTGCCTTTTGTCTGTTATTTTATTTTTTGAAGTTGAAATAAAGTTTGAAAAAAAAAAAAAAGATTGAAATATCCATAGACTTCTAAATGGAGATGTTGAATAGACTTGTGGCTATATCACTGTGGAGTACAGGGATGAGATGGAGGTTGGAAATAAGAATTTAGGAATCACATGCATACAGAAGGTATCAAAGACAAAGGACTAGATAAGATCCTCTAAGGAGAAAGTAGAAAGAGATGAGGACCAAGGACTGGTTGCCAGGAAACTCCTGCCTGATGAAAGAAAGAAGGTGTCAGTTAGAAAAACATGTTCAGATATGTGAAGTATTCACTAAGTAAAACAAATCAAATTTCTTTGGGGCTGATTAATTTTTTTAAATTTGTATCCTTTATTTCTTTATATTGTTGTTTTGTTAATTTTTATTTAACATTTTCCTTCTAAATTACAGGTAATAGTGGCTTTCACAATATATTTTGCAGAGGAAAGAAAGAATACTTTCATTCTAGTAAAGTCAACATCATTTTTCTCATTTATTGTCATAGTTCAACCACAAAAACATTTTTCTTCATACAAATATGCCAAATTCATAGACAGGAGTAGCCAGTCATATGATTTTCTAGCATCACTTGTGAACATTCATTATCAAAACACTACTTTGCCCACCACTGCATTCACTCCCCTATCCCCCAACTTCCCCCCACCCACCGCCCCACACACAAACATTACAAACCATCTGTGGAATTTTACTTATACTACTTCCTTTTTTAGTTTGTTGTTATGGTCTGTTTGTGCACTTCACTTTGAACAGCAAAACCTTATCAAAGGAATATTAATCATTTGCTCCCCTGCCCATGGAGATTTCAAAGGCTCTATAATTGCTGAATGGATGTCTGCTCAGCCTGAATGTTCATTTAAGTCAGTGACAGAGCCTAAATTTGCTTCCTCAGATCAGGCAAACTCGTGGAGTCTGAAAAAGACTAACATCTTTTGCAGATGACACTGCATCTTGCAGCTTGAAAAGAAAAACTTATTTTATCAGTCCCCCAATGATTAGCTCATATTAAGAATTCTTGTCTTCCCTTTCAGATTCAGGTTTTAGATGCCAAATAAAGATTATCTTGGTCTGAGTTGCCATGGCACACCTCAACTCTTTCTTTAAATGGTTAACATTATCTGAGGATCTCTGAGCATCTCTAAGTTAGAATGAGTACAATTTGTTACTCTGCTGATCCTTTCTTTCTTCCTAACAGCTAACACCATGCATGGAAGCAGACATTCAGTAGCTAACAGCTAAGTGTAAAGACTGGGTGCCAAAATTTGAAAGTCATAGTCCATCAGTCAGGAAATTACCAACTAAATTTGATATAAATTTAAATATTGTGTGGCCATGAAGATGATTTGGTTTTCCTAGTACCCAATATATGGTCTCTAAATACCATTTTCACTAAAAATAAAGCAGAGATCCTAATTCCAAGTCTGGAGCAGGAAATGGACTAAGTGAACCTGGAAGCTTTTATATCAGAAGACAAACAAAGCATTCAAAGATCAACAGGATTATGTAAAAAAGACAAAGCAGCCAGCTTGAAAGATCTCCCACTGGCCAAAGCAGAGAGACAAAAGGGAAGAATCAAGCATTATCAAGCACGATAAAAAAAATCAATAAGGACAAGGACAAGTCCATGGGACAGAAGTGGGAGCACTTCATCACGATGCCAAAGACCAAGAAATTAAAAGTTTCTGCGCTAGGCACCACCAGCCACAAACCAAGCCAGCGAGGCTCCACGCTGAGTCTTACCCAGACCAGTGGGGGATCGTCCCCCCAGAGCAGCATGCTCTCCATGAATCCCGGCTCAGATGAGCCTCAGAGTGTGGCCACCCAAGTGACGGGCAGCAAGGACATCGAGGACAATGAGTTGTCTTCAACCAAACAGGATGAGGAGCCTCTCCACATCAATCTGCAGAAGCTCCTGGAGATGGTTCCGGAAGATGCCCGCAGGACGGTCATGATGGAAAATGGGATGCAAAGAAAAGTGCCCAGTATCTTGACAGTGATCAAGCAGACCAAGAGCAATTCTGCCTTTAAGGACATTCAGACCACCCACAAATCAAGTGAAAGATCCAGCAGTACAAGTGGGGAGAGCCACACCCAGGTGGTCCAGAAGAAGATTAGAAGCCGCTCCTACCGCGACATCATCCAGTGCAAGTAGGGTGTCTGTAACAGCATGAGAGCCAAGTTTTACAGCGTGGCCCAGGAGGCCGGCTTCTGTCTTCAGGACGAGATGGAAATCCTCATGAAGCGCCAAGAAGAAAGAGGTCTCCAGAAGTTCCATTCTTTTATCCGTGTCTCTAATTTTCAAAAGGATATCGCAAAAATGAGGCACCGGTCTCCTTAGTAAAAGGAGATGTGAAAGAAATTGAAGACCACTGGTACTTTGATCTGTTGTCCAAACTCCCCAAGAATCTGAAGAACTTCCGCCCTGCCAAAAAGATTCTGGTGAAACTGCAGAAGTTTGGGGAGAACCTGGACCTGAGGATCCGGCCCCACGTTCTCCTGAAAGTGCTACAGGATCTGAGAATCTGGGAACTGTTCTCCCCCAACGTCGCCGTAGCTATCGAGTTTGTGAGAGAGCACATCATCCATATGCCTCAAGAGGATTACATCAATTGGCTACAGAACCGGATCAACATCCCCATCTGGCCCTAGAGTGCCCCCATGTAGTCTGGCCTGGGTTGACCAGCTGTCCCGGTGGAAGAGGGTCCCATGAATAGTCACTATGATACAGTGAGGTCATCTGGAGACTGACTTTTTCCTCCTGCCTTCCACCAGCTCCTTTCTCCTCCTCCTAACAGACCAGCTTTTGACAACGTTCTAGAGAAAGGTGCTCCCACATGGCTCTTCTCTCAACCCCACACTCTAGTCCCAACCTCCCCATCTCTGTCCCTTAGTGGTCTAGACTAACTCTTCCTAATTCCTCTTTGTATTTCTTCACCCTATTCCTCTTCCTCAGAATTGTGAATAATAAAACTGAGCTGAATGTTTTTTTGTTTTTTTGTTTTTTATTAGTGAAACAAGTCAATTTAATATATTTCCAACAAGGTTTTGTTTACCCTTTAACTGAGACAAACCACTTTACAATCTACAAAATAAGCATAACTTAGTTTTCAATATTTTCAAAAGGAGAAGATTTCTTTGGGAATTTACGAAAGTAAATATTTTATAAAGAATAACTACAGGAAGTTACTTTTTCTATTTTTATTTAGTAACAGGCTTGTCTACCAGGTATATTACCTAGCATTTTTCCTCATGAGTCAATTAAATACTACATTTAGAAACTAAGGCAGGGAAGGTTTATATTTAAATAGTAAACAAATAATCTAAAATACGAATCGCATCATTTTAACAAGACAATTTACATAATTAGGTATAAATTATTAATTAACTTTATGTTAATTAATAATACAGCCTTTCCTTTTTTTTTTTCCTGTGTAACTTTTCTTCTCCAGATTAAAAGCATCTGGCTACATGGGAGTTTATGCTTCTGTTAACTAATACTTGGTCTGTAGCACAAATTTCCATGTGAAAATTATTCAGACTGTTGAGAAATGGGCAGGTACTGAGAGACTGAATCTAATCAGAGCTAGACCAGAATAGTGTCTCTGAAGGGTGGAATAAATGAAGCAACATAAAACCAGGTGCATTCCTTGATTTTCCAGGTAACATAGCTTTAGAAAAAAACCAATTGCAATACTACAAGTTAAGACTTATCCTGTTAGTTCTTACATTTCAAAGTAATTTAAAAAAAAAAACACTAAAATAAGGCTTAACCTAATATGGCATCCTACTGCTCCAAAACAGAGTTTCGTATTTTAAATGGCTTACCAAAAAATATATCTTTATAATTTTGAGGTAAACTTCTTTATTTTACAACTTAAAATCTTAAACTATCCTAGTACATTACCATTTTAACAGAATGGCATTCCAATAGTTGAGGAGGGGAAGTGTCTTTTTACAGAAGTATGCAAGTCACTAATAAAAAAGAAAGAAAGAAAAGAAAATGTGATAAGATTAAAATAATACCATTTTGCAACCCCTGATGAACTAGTAGATCTAGGCAACAATCATCAACAGGCTGCTAAAATCACACAGAGAGAAAGAAACAATCATTTATGGTCCCTAATGAATAATACAACCACCAATGAAATATTTTTGTAAAACAAAAAGAATCTGAGTCAGATAAAGCCTCTCTAGAACTAACTATGAGTTTATTAAAAAATTGGGTACAGTAGAACATTTTCAATGACACCAGAAGAGTATAACAAACAAAATCCAGACTTAGGAAAAATCTATGCAACACTACTCAAAATGTTATCTGTTGACCAATGCCAGTCTACAAACTGTTTATTACTGGCCCACAATGAGGTAAGTATAGAAATTGAGGTTAAGCATTTTTAAATGCTTATAGAAATTTAACATTGTGGAGACATCAAAGCCGAGTCAGTGGAACCATCTCATTGAACAGATTATAGACCATTTTGGTCATCTGAACTCATGCTGAACTCATGTGCTGTGAGTTTTGTAATAGTCAAGACCATGTTACAACATATGTTAGTTAAGTGCAAGTTGTCAACTGTGACCCAAAGTCTATAGAGTCTGGAATTCATTTCTCTCATCAAAAGATAATTTAGGGACAGAAAACAGATCAGCAGTTGCCAGAGTATGGGGGTTGAGGTTGGGATAGGGAGATATAACTTATAAAAGTGCATGAGGAAAAATTTGGGGTGATGCATATGGTCATTTTCTTGATTATGGAGATGATTTTACAACTGTATAAAAGGTCAAAACTCATCAAATTGTATACTTGAAATGTGTGCAGTTTATTGTATATAAATTATACTTCAAAAAAAGCTGTAAAAAAAAACAACAAAAAAAGTAAGGATCTCTGTTTCTACTTAGGGTATAGAAAGCTGAAAAGAACATCACTTTCACTTTAACAATAAGAAAAACTGAACAATCTACAGAAGTATTACTTTTCTTTAACCCATCAGAAATCTGTAGCTAACAGGCAACCAGGTAAACCAGGTTTTCATGAGGGACAAGTTCCTCCAAGGAGATATAAGACACATGAACTGCTTACCTTTGGCAGAGCCTGGGAGAAAGAAGTGGACACCATATAAACATGTAAGAAGAAATGAGATAAATTTTAACAAATTCTCAAAGGCCAGTGAGAGATAGACGTCAGTATGGAGTAGGTGAAGCCTCCATATACAAGGGAAGTTGGCAGCTGCTTTAAAGTCTTCTACAAAGAAGATCGGGGGCAGGGCAAGAGACTAGAGAAAAGCCCCCTTGGTGGTGCAGGTATGCAGGCATTCAAGGCTTCTTGATCAAGTAAAGCAGGAGGATATGCACAAAGCCTCATCTGTGTTCCCACACCCTTCTCTCTTCCAAATCAAAAGCCTTAAACAACTGGGGGATGAATAGTAGGCACTTTCACCAACAAGAGAACAGACAAAGATCCACTGTTTCTTCCCCAAGGCATAAAGTGAAGAATCAGCCACAATGATAAGAGGCTGAGATTTCTCATCATCAGTAAAACGTGAAGGAAACTTGGACTACAACTCTGTCCTGCTGCCTCAGCAGACAGAAGTTGGGTCATAGTGGCACTGTTTATAATTGCCAAAAGTTGGAAGCAACCCAAATGTCCATCAACAGACGAATGGATAAGCAAACACTGGTATATACATATAATGGAATATTATTCAACTGTAAGAAGGAATGCAGCATTAACACATGGGAGAACATGGATGAATCTTGAAGAACTTATGTTGAGTAAAGCAAGCCAGGCACTGAAAGACAAATATTACATGAACTCACTGATATGACTTAAGCAAATTGAGCAGACTCACAGAACTAGAGTCTAGAAGATAGGTTTACAGGAGATAGAATAGGAGTAAAGGGTGGTGAGCTGAAGCCTATATAGGCAAAATCTATGATAACATGGAAGGGTGTAGGTGGGCAGTGGATGGGTGTGACAGTTGTGCAGTGATGTGATTGGTTTTGGCGGTGCTGGTCAGTGATGGGGAGTAAGGTGGGGGCTTGGGTTGGACTAACCATGGAATTGGGGGGAGGGTTGGGGGAAGGAGCAGGTGAACTCTGGGGATTTGCAGGTCAATGGTTAAAACCAGAATGTTGGGAATGTTCTTTTGGCAAACATGGCAGGGGTTACTGGTGTAGGGCGTTGGGTGGCGGGAGCGGTATATGGGACAGTGTGCACCTGGGGCAGACTTCTATGGAATATGTAAGTGTTCAAATTGTCATAGTGTCTTACATCAGTGGGTGGAGACCCACACAATAAACAAGAAAATATTAAACTCCCAACCTGGGGACTCCTACTATGTTCTCAATTAGAGGGACAAGAATCCTTTGAGAATCTAGGCAGTGCCTAATAAAAGAAAACAGACCAAAATGTCAAGTCCTCAATATTATTGCAAGTAACTATGAATCTGATTCTTCAAAAATTGAAACTTAGTGGCTACCATAGGTTCCAAGGGTGGGGGAGGGAAGAATAGAATAGATGGAACAGGGCATTTTTAGGGCATTAGAATTGTTCTGCATGATCTTGCAATAACAAATACAAGTTATTTTAAATTCTGTCAAAAACCTATAAAAGTGTTAGGTCCAAAATGTAAACCGTAATGTAAACCATTGACCATGGTTAGTAGCAATGCTTCAATATTTGTGCATCAGTTGTAACAAATGTACCATCCGCAAGTAAAATATTATTAATAGAGGAGGGGGAAAAGGAAGATGATGTTGGTATATGGGAATCCCCTACATTCTTTATGTGACTGTTCTGTAACCTAAAGCTTCTTTGAAGATAAAATGAAAAAAAAAAAAAAAAAAGACACTAGGGGAATATACAGAAGAAAATGTCACTGTATATACAAGACAACAGATCTTACAGTAATGAAAGATAAAATGCTTTAAAAATTTTTATTTCAATTTTTAAATTTCTTTATATTTTATTTGCTATTTTTAAACTATTATTTCATTTTCTTATTAATTTTATTTGGTTATTTTGTTGACTTCATTTTTGGAGAGGTTTTGGATCACAGAAGTGACACAACTGTGGTAGGGGAGATTCACTGGTACGGGGTGTCAGTGATGGGGGGATGCATGGGGAAGGGTTCACCTGGGGCATGCCTCTAAGGCATATGAATATGTCCAAGTGTTCATGGGACGTTGTCTCAGTGAGTGGAGACCCACACAATAACTGAAAAAATATTGAATTCTCATCCTGGGGAGTCCTGCTACATTCTGTAATAGGATGGCAAGAATCCCTCAAATACAATAGCAGTGCCTGCTGAAGGAAGACAGACCATTATGCCAGGACCTTGATATTGATGATTGTAGTTATGAACCTTTTCTTGTGAAATTGAAACTTAGCTTAGTATTATATATTGCCTAAGAAGTACCTCCTGAAAATCTCCTTGTTGCTCAAATGTGGCCTCTCTCTAAGCCAAATTCAGCATATAAACACACTACCTTCCCCCCAGAATGGGATATGATTCCCGAGGATGAGCCTCCCTGGCACTGAGGGATTATTATCAAGTGCCAACTAGCAATGCATCTGGAAAAAGACCTTGACCAAAAGGGAGAAATGGTAAATACAAATGAGTTTTTATGGCTAAGAGATTTTAAAGTGAGTTAGGAGGTCATTCCAGAAGTTATGTTTATGCACATCCCAGCAGGATATCATTGATTGCCACAGTGAACAGTGCCTCAAATAGCGAGGCTCCTGAGGGCTCTAGAGATATCCAGACACTATAAGCAGGGAAGACAGCTTAAGAATTTGGCATCCTGTCAGTGATCCTTACTTCGGAATTTATGTTCCACAGTGTAACAGAGTTAGACTCATTTCCCTACACATGGCTCTTCTGCCCCTTTCATTTGAACCTATAATTAGCAATATACTTGTTAAATATATGTCCCAGAGACTTAAATCTTTAGTCCATTCATGTGCCAATTGAGCCCTGAATCTCAGCAGAGTTGCAACACTTAATCTCCAGTTCATTGGACTCACTCAGGACAACTAACAAGGTGATGATGATGGACAAGGCCCATTCCAAGGAACAGAGAGTGTCTGCAACTGCAAGCAAGATAGTTCCATCCATCTGGCCCATGGGATCTAAGCCCCTTCTCAATTAGAAACAGAGTGGGCCTCACCATCCCAAAATCCTCAATTTCAAGAATGAACAATGGACTAAAATAGACTTATTATTATTCCATTATACACTTATTATTATTCTAGCAATGGAAGAACTTCTGTCATTGATACAAAGGCAGTGGTCACCAGAGGTTCTGAGGAGAGAGAGAGGGAAGAATAGGTGTAATATGGGGGCATTTTCAGGACATTGGAATTGTCCTGCATGACATTCCAATGACGAATACAGGCCACTATATATTTTGCCATAACCTACAAAATTATGCAGGACAGAGCATAAAGTATAATGTAAATTACAATTCACAGTTAGTAGCAATGCTTCAATATGTGTTCCTCAATTGTAACAAATGTACCATACTAATGAAGGATGTAGTTAATGTGGGAAGGTGTGGGAGTAGGAGGGATTGGGGCATATGGGAATCCCCTATATTTTTTGCATAACATTTATGTAATCTAAAGCTTCCTTAAAAATAAAAATAAAAAATTAATAAATTAAAAAAAAAAACTAATTCATTAACCTCTTTCACTATAGAAAAGAGAAAGACCCTTTATCATTGGTGGTGAAGTATAACGAGAATCAGAGAGGCTTGGAATCGGGTCTGCCATTAACTGTGTGACCTTAAGCGTGTTATTTAACCTCCAGTATCTCATTCTCCTTATTTGTCAATTGCATATAATTTGGGGGATTATTGTGAGGGCAAAAAGACACAGTACAAGAAAAGTCTTTAGCACATATTAAGTGCAAAAAAGAAAATACCCAGTAAGGAGTAGTTGATAATGTTTTCATTAGCAATTATAAGAGTATGAGCTCATTAAAAGACAGAATTGGTATGACTAGATAGAATTAGTGCTGTAGTTAAGAAGAATATTAATATCATATATTCATTGAAAACACTGTTCTGTGGCCAATGCACTAGGTAGAACAATATAGGTTGGGGCAGGGAAAGGATGGGCTTTGATGTCTGGCACACTGACCAATGGTGTGACCCGCCGACTCTCCACAGCTCCACAGCTTCTGGGTCCTTGCAGAGTTGCCATGGGAACTAAACATGGTCACTGATAGGAAGCAGGTTCAGTGACTCAGGTAAGGATATCAGCTTCTCCCCCTTCACCTCTTCTACTCTCTTACTCATCTGAAGTGGGCAGGGTACTTTTAATACCACGTGAGTTGACCCTTATCCCCACTCCCAACCTGGGAAGTAAAGACCTTTCCTCTACAGTTTATCAGAGAAGGACTACATGAGAAAAAGGATCTGGTCATCTGGAAAACTGAGATAAAAAAAACACATAGATAAATAACTCTCAACTGTCTTTTTTAAAATCAAAATTTTAGTTTTTGAAGTTTGATGAAATATCCAGGTTTACTCCTTAAAACATTTGTGTTAACCCAGATATTTCCACATCCAGACAAAAAGTGAAAAGGGCAATTGTCTACATGCTTTGGCAACTTTATTCCAAAGACTGAACTATTTCTCAACACTTCCATTTGGAAATGAGCAACATTAATGGGCTGGATAAGAGGGATAAGAAACAATTCAATCAATTCCAGAGATTGCCACAATGAAAGTGAGGGATGGGGAGAGGGAGGGGAAGGGGAGAGGGAAGGGGAGGGGAAGGGGGAGGGGAGGGGGAGGGGAAGGGAGGGAGAACAGGTGGAAGGAAGGGAGGGAGGGAGGGAAAAAATGAGATGTTCAGCATTGTAGTAGGACATCCTCTTGGTAATGTAACAATCTTTGCATTTTTCATGACTATTTAATTAGTATCATTCAAGAATATTCTAATTTTATCAATAATAGCAATATTATTATAACTAGAAATTGGAAGGGGGAAAACACATACAGAGACTCAAAGGCTGTGAACGGTTTTATTGCCTGATTCTTTTTGCTGCCTCAAAATCATTAACAAGCTTTTAGAAGGAAAGTTTTTCTCAAGAAAATGTTTGTGGTTGTTTGAAACTGTATGTACCACAGAAAAGCATGTTCTTAAAGTTAATCCATTCCGGGAAGTGGGTGTGGCTCAATCGATAGAGCTCCCGTTTACCATATGGGAGGCCCCGGGTTCGCTTCCAGGGGCCTCCTTGTGAGGGCAGGCCGGCCCGCGCAGCGCGGTGGGCTGATGCAGCAAGACCTCGCAGCAAGGGGGAGATAAGCAGACACAGAAAAAACACACAGCAGATGGACACAGCAAACACGGGCAGCAAGGGGGGGATAAATAAATAAATAAATCTTTAAAAAAAATAAAATAAAATAAAATAAATAAAGTTAATCCATTCCTGTGAGGGTAGACCCATTGTAAGTAGGACCTACTGATGAGGCTGCTTCAGCTAAGGTGTGACCCACCTCAATCTGAATGGGTCTTAATCCTCTTACAGGAGCCCTTTATAAATGGAATGAAGAGAGAGAGAGAGAGAGAGAGCCATGGAAGCAAGAAGCTGAAAGCAATGAAACCCAGAAGGGAAGGGTGAGACCAGCAGACGCTGCCGTGTGCCTTGCCACGTGACAGAGGCATCCAGGACCTTCGGCAGCTGGTCTCTGGGGAGAAAGCACCACCTAATGATGCCTTGCTCTGGACACATTCATGAACTCAAACTGCACGCTAATAAATTCCCATTGTTTAAAGCCAACTCTTTTCATGATATCTGCTCTGAGCAGCCTAGGAAACTAAATCAATGTTCTTAAGCATTTGACACAAACTAATCTTTGTTAGCTAACAAGGGCAAATGATCAAATGAAAGAATAAGTATCCAATTAACTTAACAGGAAAAATTCAGAAATATTAATTCTTAAAATGTATTGGAAGTTGCAGAGTCTATGTATGAACTCTTAGCAGAGACTGACTTTCTTAGTACAACTGCTTCTAAGTGGCTGGAATTACATATGTGAATATTAAATGGCTTTCTATCCGCATGGCCTGGAGTAATTGAAAAATCATTGAACAGTGAGCTCCCTTATGCAAGGGGCATCTCAACCTGAAAACTCCGGGTACGCTATTTCTCCTCCCTCCCCACCTGGCTCCCTTGTGGCCATGCCAAGGGAGCTTAAGAGGAGAAAATGGAAGTGGCACTGGGAAGAAGGAGAAACTCTGTCTCCCCTCCTCTTTTTCCCACCCTCTTTCCCCCTTCCCCCACGGGGGGTGAGTGGGGAAAGAGGAGCCCGATGTGGGTGGAGAGGAATGCTGGGGGAGAGACCTGTGTTATTCCCTGATGGTCCAGTGGGAGTCTCCCACAGAGGCACATACCCAGCCTTAATATACAAACACATCTTGGTTTTAGCCCAGCTTTCAAGGAGTCTTCTACTCTCCACTTTATGCCAATGTCCCGTAAAGCTTAATTTATAACCTAAGAGGATGGAAATCAATCACTAAATGTGAACTATTACTTGACTGAACTATTCTAGTCTATTTAACTTAATGAGCAACACATTTTCACGAGAAAAACCAGACAATCTATCAAAGTGACCTTAGAGGTTAAAAGGGCACTAAAATACAAGTACTACATCTGATTTTTTTAAACTTCCCAATTCGAATTTGTTCTCACTGGAAGAAGGAGCAAATCTTGTTGTTGTTGTTCGTGTAGTATGCAGGGTTTCCAAATTTATGAAAGCTATAAAGATCTAACAACAGCGAGGTTTACAGCAACAAGTGAAGAGGAACCAAGAAAACCCCACAGTCGTGTCGCAGTCCTATAACCTCCTGACTCAGGGCTGCTCACGACCCTGCTCAGTAACCCTCGTTTCTAAAACAAGCGGCGGAGGTGGTTTTGTGCAAGACAATGAAAAGTGCCCCTCCTTCGGAGTGGACATTCAGCTGGGATGCCAGGTACCTGCTCCCAGGATCACTCGCTGTGCAACCCTGAGCAGAGCTGGAACCTCTCTGAGCCTCAGTTTTCTCATCTTTAATACGGGGGAAAGAGTCCCTACACCAAGGTGTTTTGGGGAGGTTTCAACAAAATATCAGAATGTAAAGCATGTAGCACAGTCCCTGGCATGCTGCAGAATTCAATACGTGGTTGTTAATGCCCCTTCCCTGTGTTAAACAGGAGAGATGAGAGCAGACCCCCTTGCTTGCTCCAGTCTTAAGTAAGTATGATAGCTGTAGGATTTTCAGAGCTTGCTAGATGCTTGTTTGATGTTATGGGGGCTAACGTCTCCCTGTCTTACAATATTGCTGTGAAAACCAAAGGAAATAATGCTTGTGAGAACATTCTATGAGTTATAGGTTATTCTACTTTAGCTATTGACATTACTTAAATCCAGAAATCAAAAGAAACAAAACAAAGAAGAAAAGCATAAAACAATCTGTGAAAACACAATTGCCAAAATTATATTGCTAAAAAATACAACCTAAGACTAGACCACAATCATTGTTTTTACTAATTAAGAAGATGGACATATTTCTTCCACTTGTACTTTTATAACCTGATGATCCATTCAGAGCCAAATACTTTTTTACATAGAGAACACTTTTATTTATGAAAAGGATGACATGATTGTTTTAAGTCCCATGCCATCAATCTTCTTCTAAAGAATAAGTTTTGAGGCAAGCACAGAGTTACTCATTTTTGGTATCCCACATCCCTTCTCTTTATTCAACAGTTGATGAGAAATTAGCATCTGAGGGCTCTGCTCAGAAAAAATGCCCACTTAGTTCCTGACCTGATATTCAAGACTAGGCGTACTCGCCCTTTTAACCAGTATCTTTCTTAAGGTTGCTTGTTTTCTCACCAGGGCAACATTCAAACTTGTCTACACACAGGAATCTGGTGTTTTCTACTCTCTGGAAAAAAATTACTTTCAAATCAACGTATTTTTCCCTTCTTATGCTGCTGGAAAGAAAAAGCTCTTCTTCCCTTAAAAGAGGGACTCTTTGATGTTCAACTTTTTAGTCATGATTCAGAAACCTCCCTGTCCCCAAGAGTAATTTCAGATTCAATGAGAATTACCTGATAGGGTTTTGCCTGCTTGTGTGTGTGTGTGCATGTGTGTGTGTTGGGCGAGGGGAGAGCCTTTTGTAATAATGATCAAACGCAGATATAAAATCACTATAATTAGCTAATTCAATACAACACCATCCACGTAGGGCTCCCTTTTAATTTTCAACCTTCATCAGGCCATGTCTTCATGCCTTTATAAAATTACCCATTTTCAGTCAATGGTGCTTGCCTTGATAACTATTTCGGTGTCATCAGTTGAGTCTGTTGTGCCATTACTATGGTTGCAGGCAGTAAAGCATGCCAGTTGGCAGTTACAATCCAGAAATTTGGAGCCCCACTTAAAAGAGGCACAAAAAAGGTTGAAAGAGCAATCCTCCTGATGCAACCAGAAGAAATTTGATAAAGCAGTGGAGAAGGCAAACCGAGACCACAATCTCTTTACAGTGGCAGGGGCTTCTGCTGTGCCCAGCAGAGAGATAGCTATGCACTTCCCACGAGGGAGCCAGCGCCTGCCCTGTACAAAAGCCCTCCCTGCTCCAGGCCTAGCTACAAAAGCAAGCCCTCCACGCGGAGTCTGGGGGACAGGCAGGAGGCACTCACAGAAAGTGATCAGTGGAGGAAAGCAGGTCACAATGTGTTTCCAGAATGTATGCTTGGTATACAATTGCAGACAGAAAAATGAAGAATTTTCCTCAGTGGGCATGGAAATCCCCCAAAAAGCAAACTCAGAGTTGCCTGGGAGGAGAAAAACCTGGAAACCTGAAAGAGTCTCAGCAAATTCATCTAAGAGGCTGACAAAAGACAGAGTTTTGAAGGGGACCAGGACAGAGCTGGACCATATTGTGGCCTGGAGCCGAAGGGCGGCCCCCAGTAATGACTAACAGAACCAGCACCCAGAGTTTTAGTGCTTTGGGGCCCACTATTGGCTGGCTCAACATTTGTTGAGTGGGATTAAGTCTATTTTCTGTAGTACTAATTATAAAGTCCCAAACGGCTTCAGTTGCTGACAGAAATAAGCATTTGGACCACCTGACAATCGAGTCAGTGTTTTAATGTTAGCAAAGAGGAAGTCTTTTCAGAAGGGCTTCCAAATTAAGGCCCAGACCTCTCAGGAAGTTTCATAATATTTGCAGCCTTTCCCACTGAAGTCTTTCTCACACTCCTGTCACTGCAGCAATGGTGTCGTCTGGGCTGATTTCACTCTCAGTCAAGGGTCAGACAGGGAATGATGACAAATAACCCTTTCTCATAAGCTCCTGGGGAAAAGGGCCATGCATGGGGTCCTAAGCAGTTGCAGGGTGGTGCTGGGGAGTGGTTTCATGTGCTAATAGGCATCTCTCATCTACTCTCGGAAATGATGGAAAGACCAAGACAACTTACTGAACCTAGTTCAGTTGGAAGACAGTTTGTTGGGAAGGGTGACAAGGCTCGATCCTGCTCAAAAAACTCATCAACCTAGAATCGGCCAGAGGAGTTGAACTTAGTAAAACTAAGAAAAGTTGGGAGGGAGAGTAAAAATATCAGGTTATAGAATCCAATTACATGGAAAGCGGGTGTGGCTCAATCGATAGGGCTCCCGTTTACCATATGGGAGGCCCCGGGTTCGCTTCCCGGGGCCTCCTTGTGAGAGCAGGCCGGCCCGCGCAGCGCGGTGGGCTGGTGCAGCAAGACCTCGCAACAAAGGGGAGATAAGCAGACACAGAAAAAACACACAGCAAATGGACACAGCGAACACAAGCAGCAAGGGGGGGGTAAATAAATAAATAAATAAGTCTTAAAAAAAAAAAAAGAATCCAATTACAAAAATAGATGTCTTTACAGACTATCATAATTTCACTTGATGGTGTTTAATGTGTTAATGTGGATGAGCAAAAAGCTTTTCGCGTGAATGTGAAAAGTCAGTGGCACAATCACAGGAAGGACGTTTGGGGAAGAACTGGATTTCCCAGCAGAACATGTGAATGGGACCCCAGGATTTCTAATGTAAGTAAGCTGAAAATCTAATCACACTATGTCTTGCTTAAAACAGCCTCCCACTGGCCTTGGCAGAAGGCAGACCCTTGTCTTGACTTCATAGACCAGATTGGCTTCAGCTCTCCAGCTCATAATAGCCTCCGCTTGCCTGGCTCTCTGGTTCAATCACACTGGACTCCTCGCCATTCATTAGGCTTGCCATGCCTTTCCTCACCTCAGGGCCTTTGCACATGCTGTTCTCTCTTCCAGGAACACTCACCATGCCCTCACTTCCCACCAGGCAGGCATCTATGCAGCCTTCAGGTCTCAGCTTGAACATTCTGTTCCTGAGGGAGACTTCAACCACCCAATGAGCCACAATCAGCTCCATGCTCCATAATTCCACAGCTCCCTTCCTTTCCTCCCACTCATCACTGAGCTTACTCCATCCATGTGGGTCTCCATCACCTGACTGTAAACGCCTTGCAGGCAGGGACCAGTTTGTCCTGCTTGTCACCCAGTCCCCAGTGTCCAGCACATGCCGTGCCTCAACTAGTTAAAAGAAATTGATTAGGGGGCATTAGTGTGATGTAGCTGCCAAAGAAATCAAGATGGTCTTGAGGTGCATTAAAAGAGGAATGTTTCCTATGACAAAGGAGGTGACAGGCATGCTGTTTTTGTGCCCCTCGGACCACACACTGGGGGTTCGTGCTGAATGCATGAAGGAGCTAGAAATCATGTCCTACCAGGCATGGTCACAGGGACTGAGCACATTTTGCCTGAAGGCAGGACTTAGAAGAATTATGGCTGCTGGATGCAAATATCTGAAGGGCTCTCCCTTGCAAGGGCAATTTCTGCTCAGCAGAGGGCAGCAGCAGTGTGCAAGGACAAATGGGCAACCTCAGGAGGCTCCCTGCCACTGAAATTATTCATCATTAGTCTTCTAGGCCTTGGCAAGAGTTTCATTGTAGGTTGGGCTAGAAGATATTTTCTCTCTCTTCCAACCTGGAGAGTCCAAGCCTCTCAGTCCTGTCGCTCTTGGACCTCAAGTCCTCGTCAGCTGGACAAGACAGTCAGCTCCAACCTTCTCAGAGTCCATGTGTCTAGAAGCAATGGTTGACGGCTTATCAGTTAAGCTGAAGTGGAAACTGGCCACTCAAAACAATTGTCAACCTTCAAACATTTCTTAACATGGCCTATTTATACCTGGTTTTGGGAAATTGATATTTCAGAAAGAAAATGATCCATTGGAAGCCAAATCCCTAACAAAGAGTGTATCTGTGTTCCACAAATCATGTGCAAGGCACAATATTCTGGGAAAGCTGGTCCATCTCTGCCACCTTTTGGTGGCATCCTCAGAAACCTACAAGGACACAGCTTCAAGGAGGTTCAAGGAAATCCAAGTGAGAGTAAAGTGGGCAGTGGGAGAAGCAGAAAAACATGCCTGTTTTCAAGTCATAGGGTATCACCTGCAGCTTCTCGCCCCACTTTTGCCTAGAAAACTGGGAGCACTAGAAATCACATTTTAATTTCGGATCTCCATTCCCTACCAGAGATTCAATACGTTTCTCTTTCCAAAACGTCGGCCTCCATTTTAAACACTGGTGATTTGCTGGTCAGTTCCCTATGAGCCACGTCTCATTGCCTGCTCACTGGGCTCCCCTTCCTAAAAGCCCACACACCTGACCCGGTGTATTTTCTCTACATCTTCTTTCTCTTCCTGAAGTGTTAAAAGGGAACACTTCTCCAAGATCCATTTCTCTCCTTCCCCCTCCAAATGTTTCATGCCCATTTGTAACAACCCCTAGGATGCACCTCTGTTCGATTTTCCTTACCCAGCTTGAAACCCTCTCATTCTAATTACCTTTCCAGTTTTCTTATATTTCTCCCTCGAGATGTCTCAATTAGCGTACTTTTTCATGCTGCTTGTCACCTCTGAGCTGCAAGGTGGGTCTAACTTCAACCGAAAATAAAATAAACCTCACAGAAAATAAATGAGGAGCCGTTCTGGGCGGCCGGGCCGAAGGTGGGGTTACTTTACAAACTAGTGCACCTTTAATTGATGATAAATGGACAGGAAAGTAGCCTTATTACTACAGCAGCCCAGATTCGGTTGGCACGCAGTGTCCTTTCATTATTCAAAGATACAGAAAAGGCAAGCCATGCTCAGTCTTGGGTGAGGAACTTCCATTCAGAGAGAGAGAGAGAGAAAGAGAGAGGGACGAGGCTAATTAACATAGTTCTGGTCAAAGTCAGAAATTAACTTGCCTCTTTAAGACCACAGTTGAAAATGCCATTTGTCTTCTCTGTAATTACACTTATAGGTAATTATACCCACAGAATACATCAAGTTAAATGAATGTAGGGTTTTCTCCCCCTATCAAATAACTCTTTTCATTCTAACCCTGTCAAAAGACTAAACAAAAATAAAGGTGACTGCCGCAGTATATTTCTTTCATTAATGAGTGCTTTGTTGTTAGGGCTTCTCTGAAAAGCTGCAATTGTGTGGTGTTTATTCCTTCCCTCACCTGGGAATCCCCAGGCCTTATCTGAACCTTTCAGAATTTAGAAACACACGGAAGGCAAGTTGTATTCAAAAGCATTTCCCAACCACTAATATCTGCTTGAGGATATCAAGGAATTTTTAAAGGGCAAAGACCAGAGGAGTCACTTTCCCCCTTTCTCTTTGGTTGTGGAGTGTTTAGATATTGCTGCCACATCGTATCTGACTGAAACCAGAATACACCCCTTTCCCAACCCTTCTTTTACTATCATCTATCGCTGTCATATCTCTAAGTAGCTTTGGGGGCCAAAGAAATAAAGATGTGCACACAGAGGGGTGGCATTTAGCTCTCTAGCTAACAATAGACCTATGCCCCTTGGACCCAAGATGCTAGCCTGGGGCTCATTAGCAGTGGCCTGGCTCAGCTCTCCTGGGAGTCTTGGGTGGGGCTGGCTGGGGTCCCAGTTCTCCACATGCCACTGGGCAGAGAATGTGGAAGCCCCCATTAGAATCCCACAGTTCCCTGGAGGAGCTGCTGGGATGCTCAACTAGTCCAATAAATGAGTCCCTAAAGAATCCAAAAGGATATTCAGTTGAGAACAGTCTCCAGTGGTCAATTCTCTGAAGAGATTAAGAATGGGCCAAAAGTGACATTTGGAGTTCCTGTGTGCGTCCCTTTTCTATCCCTGCTTCACTTTCTCTTGCCTTTCCATTGGTTTCATATCGTCAGGATTTTGTCCTCCTGCCCACCTCCTGCCCACCTCCCACCTCCCACCTCCCAGCTCACTTCCTCTGGTCTCTTACAGCCTCACTCATACCTTTGCAAATTCTGTCAATTGATAGTGAAGTTTCCGCTGAAAGATCAACCTGGGCTTGTCTAAATTCTCAACTGCCTTAAAGTGCAACGCTCTGAAGCCACACTGCAGGCCAGAGGTGACAATCCTCTTGTCGATGGCAGCCAAGGCCCCTGCGTCCCTCTTACTGAGCTGAGTGATTCCAGTGCAGAAATCCAGAATTAAAAAATAAACATCTCTAGTCTCACATTTACTGGATAATTACTCGTACAGCTCTTCCATGAAGCAATTTGGCAATATGTGTGAAGAGCAATAAAAATATTGACTGAAATTTTCATGAGGAAATAATCTTAAATGCAGAGAAATGCTCGATACTGTGTAATAATTTTGTACAAAACAGCACCAGAAAAAGAAAATAACTTAAGTGTTCAGGTTGGAGAATGTTCAAATCAATAAGTGGTGTATTCACTTGGTGGGTT
>JAQZBX010008486.1:6865-48073 GCA_029593785.1 Cabassous unicinctus | reverse complement strand
AAAAAAAAAAAAAAAAGCCCAATCATCAAAAAATGGGCCAAGGACTTGAATAGATATTTCTTCAAAGAAGATATTCAAATGGCCAATAAGTACATGAAAAAATGCTCAGCATTATTAGCCGTTACAGAAATGCAAATTAAAACTACGAGATACCGCTTCACACCCACTAAAATGGCTATTAAAAAAAGCAACTGAAAGTAACAAGTATTGGAAAAGACGTGGAGAAATAGGAACCCTCATACATTGTTGGTGGGAATGTAAAATGGTGCAGCTGCTATGGAAGACAGCTTGTCGGTTCCTCAGAAAGTTAAGTATAGAATTGCCCTATGATCTGGCAATTCCAGTCCTAGGTATATACCCCAAAGAATTAAAAACCGGGACTCGGACAGATTTTTGCATACCAATGCTCATTGAAGCATTATTCACAATAGCCAAAGTCCATCAACAACTGATGAATGGATAAATAAAATGTGGTATATACATATAATGGAATATTATTCAGCCATAAAATAAATGAAGTGCTGGTACATGTTATATCATGAATGAACCTTGAAAACATCATGTTGCATGAAATAAGCCAGACTGAAAAGGAAAAATATTGCATGATTTCTCTTATATTTAATACTTAGATAAGCAAATTTATAGAGACAGAAAGCAGAATAGTGGTTGCAAGGGGGGAAGAGGGAATGGGGAGTTATTACTAAATGATTATGAGTTTTGGTTTAGGATGATGAAAATTGTCTGGAAATAGATATTGGTAAAAGCTATGCAGTATTGTCAATGTGTTTAATGTTGCAGAATTGTCTACTTAAAATGGTTTAAATGATGTTTGTTATGTATATTTTACCACAATTAAAAATCAATCAATTATTAAAACAAGAACAACCTCTCTCCCCATCTCACCTCCAACTTACTCTCGTCTTTTGCTATTAAGTCACATATGTCTGCTCTCCTACAGACACAAGGCAAACATAACTTGAGTTACATTTAAAATTACTTTGCTTAGACCCCATCTTGATTTTTCTGTAAAGAAAAGAGGAATAAACCCAGCTCTCAGTATTCAAAATAGGATATCAAAATGGGCCTACACTTTGTGAGCTTGAAGAAAGCAATAAAAGGCGTCAGAGCCCTGTCCTCGTTGGTCCAGGAGCTGTTGACACCCACAGATGCTTAGCCACATTTCAGGCACCCCTTCTGTCATCAGCCCCCATTACCAAATGAGCAAAACCTGCTCTGGGTCTCAGGACTGTTTGCTTGAAGGAAAGAACTTTTAATTGTTCAGAGGACAAGCGTAGTATGAATAACGTCTGGGTTGTGCTTGGTGGTGGCTTTGGTGGGGTAAAAAGGGAAAATCAGACCCTTTATCAATCTGTCTCTGGGTGAGGTTTCAATTTCCATCCTATTGTGGCATATAAGATAAAAGGAGTCTTCCCCACAGAGGGGAGGCATTCCTGATTTTGGCATACCTTACAATAGGTCTTGCTATATGAAATTGTTAATCCTTTTTTTCAAGTCCTCTATTTCTTTTCTTTTTTCTTTAGGTCTTTTTCTCTATTTCATTTTTACGAGACAATTTTGAGGGATGATGATGTCCCTCTCCCTTTGCTCCTGACTTTAATGGCAGTTCCTTTATTGTTTACCCATTTAATATGATGTTTGCACTCAGTTTCTGAAAAATAAAAACAATGAAAAAAACCTCTTTATCATAATTAGAAAGTGTCCTTTGTCTCCTGTTTTACTTAGAGTTGCTGTTTTGTTTTGTTTTTCCTCAGATGCTATATAATATAATTGTGAAGTTTTCAATTTTTAAAATCATCATGATGAATTGGATTGATTGATTTCCTCATTTTGAACTATCCTCAAGGCCCCTAAATAAATTTCATTTTAGGTTTATCCTTAGGTGCTTTTTAGTTTTTGTTGTGATTGTGAATGGAATCTTATTTTCTATTACATTTTCTAATTGGTTATTGCTGTTATATAGAAAAGGTATTGATTTTTGTATGTTGAGTTTGTATGTGGTTACACTGCTGAATCTTCTTATTAGTTCTAATAGTTTGTCAATTGATTTTCTGGGGATTTTCTATGTAAGCAATAGTGTCATTTGCAAATAATAACAATTTTCCCATTTTTTTCTAATACCTCGGATTGCTTTCCTTCTCTTTTTGAATTGGAGAGAACATCTGGTATCATTCTGAACAATAGTGGTAATAAAGGTCATTCTTGTCTTGTTTCTGACTTCAACAGGAATGTTTCCATTGTTTAAACACTAAGTATGGCATTTGCTCTAGGTTTTTATTCTTGTTTTATTAAAAACAAACCATGTATCAAATTAAGGATGTTCTTAGTTTGCTAAGTTAAAAAAGGGAGACTTTTTTTCTTTTATACCATTGAGTGTTGAATTTATTAAGATAAGCATATATTTAATTCATTAATATAATAAATTAAATTGATATACATTTATTGTTGAATCATCCCAGCAATTCTAGGATGAATCCTCTTTGGGCTTGATGGATTATTCTTTTCATACACTGCTGGATTTGTTAACATTTTATTTAAAATTTTTGTTTCTTTGTTCATATGTGGGGCTGGATATATATATATATGTGTGTGTATATATATATATATATATTTTTTTTTTTTTTCCCCTTTTGTTCTTGTCTGGCTTTGGTTTGGGGATATACTAGCCAGTAAAATGTATTGGGTGTCTTTCCTTCTTTTTTGAGTGGTTTATTAAAAATGGGACTTATGTATTCTTCAAAGTTTTTTCTCTTTTTATTAGGCTCAAGTATGATGTGATTTTTTGTAAGTCTGAGAAAAATTTCAACTTCTTATATGTTCAGAAGAGAACCTGAATAACCAAAGAATTATCTGTTTATGGAAGGTCAAACAGAACTCACCTATTTAAAATATTCAGCCTGTTACCTTTTAAAATTGTACTTCATTAACAATATTTTAAGCTTCTTCTATGGTTATTGCTCTTTTCAGTTCTCCAACTCTTCTTGGAACAATTTTAGCTACTTTTATATAAAAATATAACTAAGAACTATCAACTTTAACTGATTCAGAAATTGGTATCAAAAACAAGAACGAATTTGGTGTTTATTGTTGAGTGGTGAAAATCTAGCTAATATTAAAGGCAGCCCTTGGTCTGCAGCTAATCGATTATCATCCGTAATCAACTGAAATGAAATATTCATTGAGGACAAAGCTTTGGGTTATCAAATGGCCTCTGCCACAGAATAGTTTGGAGGGCAGAAGGAATTTGCAAACTGTGCAGTGAAGAGGGATTGCTTTGAAGTATCTGGGACAGAGGAAAGAAAAAGAACGACAAGATTAATACACTAAAATTTTGGCTCAAGACAAGTCTCAAACAATTGACTTTCTATATCTATGATAAAAATAATTTATCTCTTACAGCCATAGGGCTGATATGCTGAAAATTAAATATCGAATTTGGTATTGTGAATTACTCTAATACAGTGCCAGTTAAGTTTACAACCTTGCTAGGTCTCTTATGTGAATGTTGGGGCATTGACCAGAAAAGAGAGCATTCACATGACTCAGAGCACCCCAAACCCTACCCTCTTAAACTTCCCTTGCCAGCAGAAGCAGCCCCTTTTTCCTTGTGCAGGTTAATGGATGACTTTTTACAATCATTGTCAGCAGGAGACAGTAGTGATGTAGTTCTGTGAAAACCTTCTGTTGACACCTTCTGGTAAATCAAGAATGTGCCAAGATCATAGCATCTTAGATTCAATAAAATAAGATAAATTCCATGGAAATACATCACAGTGATGTTTCTGGAGGTCCAGTGTTCTAGGGCATGTCAAGGTATCCTCTCTTAAGTAAAGCACAAGTTGCTTCACCTTTCATCCTCCTACAATATGAAAAGGCGTAATACCATAGTTTACTGATTCTAATAAGATGGGAATTATGCATGTTTTTCACATTTTAACATCTCTGAAATGAGACTGCATCTTACAATCAATGGCATATCATGGTTTAATGTGTTTTTAAAGTCTTTCTTAGCAGAATATAAATGAAGGTGCATGGCCTCATAGATTAGTTGAAATATGGTACTTGGTGGACTTTCTTGGAATTTGTAGGCAACATACCCGACATCTGGGTACCTGCACCTACCTATTTACCGAGTAGCTGTCAGCTTTTTTAATTTTATTTTAATATATATATATATTTTGAAAGATGCTTACGTTACATAAATGTTACACAAAAATTACAGGGCTTTCCATGTTCCCCACCTCCCACACCTCCCATAACATCCCACATAAACGTCTTTCATTAGTGTGGCACATCACCTGCAATGGATATACACATCCTGGGGCTTTGCCACTAAGCATGGACCATAGTTCACATTGTAGACCACACTTTGAGTGGAGTCCAGAGCAAGGGATAACTCTCCATTGGGACTAGGCCAGTCTTCATGACCCACCAGATCCAATCATGGTCAGCTCACCATGCTGATGGAGTCTGTATCAAACCCATGAGGAAAAGCACAGAATAGTCTCTTGGGATTTGTGGATAAAGCAATGCCTTTGGCAAACAACTGATCTCCCTTTGAGAAACAGTTTTGTATTGCTGACCCTAGTAGACACTGAATGTGTGGCCTTGCAAACTGAACTTCCCATGATATCCTGTGTACTATCTAATCCACTATAAAGTCTGTAGTGTCCAATAGCACCCCATCATAAAGTAGAAAGGGTACATATGAATATATATGAGACCAGGCCCAGGCATGTTCTCCTTTGTCACCCATCCCTCAACCAACGACTATGAAAGGAAGAGGAATTCCAAAAGAAAAATGTCAAGCTTGGTTTAAGCATATGGCTCCACATGATACACTTTTTCCTACCACAAGTGGGCCACTGTGGCATTAGCTTCACTCAGGGTTGGCTCTTAAGGGAAGTGAAGAAGGAAAATCTTCCCTGTGGAAGTATATTTAAATTGTACATCCATTGTACCAAAATGGCCTGAGGAAAGGATCCTGAGCAACTAATAGGTAGTAATGATCTAGTTGGATGGTCAGAGATGTAGAAGGAAAAAGCTCAGAATATTGATGAGAAAGAAGTTTGGAGAAGATGTATGTATATGGGCCTTCTGGTATGAGCCCAGAGGATGAGAATATTTGTGTCCCATGTAAATGCTCACCAAAGGGCTTCCATTGTGAAGCAAACTCTCAGATATCATCTGGACAAGACGACCCATGTTGAGAGTGTCAGTCAGCCATCTTTCCACAGTCATCACAGTGCTTACCCAAAGAGCTCATGAACAAAATTGTCATGAATGTAAGCCATGTATGGGCTCCATAGGCTGGTTCTTCTCACCAAGGTTGAACTGGCTATGAGCATTATTAAATGTTCAACTTGCCAGAAACAGAGACCATTCTTGATCCCCTGATATAGTATTGCCACACATGGTATAAGAAGTTTTATTTTGGAGCTCTTTTATCATTAAGAGGTTAGCAGTTTCTCCTTACTGAAATAGAACCTTCTTCTGGATTTGGATTTGCCTTATTTCTCTTTGTGCTTCTTTGGACTTACTAAATATTTTATTTACCATATGATATCTCATATAATATTGCTTCTGATCAAAGAACTCACTTCACAGTGAAAGAGGTAAGGTAGTAGACTGGTGCTCTTGGATCTTTCCTGTCACCCAGAAGCAACTTGCCTGATAGAGGTGGAATACACTGATCAGTTCCAGCATCCACATTAAAAAAACACCTGACAGTGTCATAGTGTATTATATCAGTGGGTGAAGATCCCACACAATAAACAAGAAAATATCAAACTCCCATCCTGGGGAGTCCTGCTATGTTCTCAATCAGAGGGACAAGAATCCCTCGAGAACATAGGCAGTACCTGGTAAAAGAAAACATGCGAATATTCTCGCTGTCCTGATTTTGTGATACTCTGGGTAGGCTAAACATTTGCTATATTAGATACCATGCACGTGTCCCCAGACCTAGTTTTTCTCCCTAGGTCTGGTTTTTAGAATGCTGGTGATAAACTAAGCCTGATTTATTATATGACCATCCTGTATGGGAAAAGACGCTAACTTTGGGTACCTTTGGTCAACCTTAAGAGATATAGCAGGGGGATGGATGTGACTCAGGTAGTTGGGTGTCCATCTCCCATATGGAGGGACCTAGGTTTGATCCCCAGGACCTCCCAGTAAAAATTTAAAAGAAAAATATAGAAGGCGCGTGGGCCACCAGGCCCTGCTAGTGGAGTGAGCCATCAGGCTCCGGCCGCGGGTGTGCTGCCAGGCCCTGCAAGCCACGCAGCAAGATGATGATGTAATAGGAGAGTGACACAAAGGAGAGCCAAGACGAGATGCACCGAAAAACCAGGAACTAAGGTGGCACAGGCGGTAGGACGCCTCTCTCCCACATCGGAGATTCCGTGGATCAAATCCCAGTGAAGACAGGAGGAGAAGGATGAGAAGAGAGGGCAGGAAACAGACACAGAGAGTTGCCCAGCAAATGGACACAGAAACAGCAAAAACAGGGCAGGGGGTAAAAATGGAAAAAAATAAATAAATAAATCCTTAAAAAAATGTATAGGGGAGGAAGATACAGACTATAGTTGGTAGTAATACTTTGGCGATGCTCTTTCATGATTTGTTAACAAATGTTTCACAACAATGCAGGGTGTTTGGGGGGGGTGATGTGTGGGAGCCCTGTATGATGTTACGCTTGTTTGTTTTGTAGGATCATGATATTTACTGAACTTATAGTTTATGTAAGTTCATGTATGAATGATATACTTCAATAAATTGTTTAAAATAAATAAATAACTTCCATGCTTGAAAAAAGAAACAAACAGACCAATATGTCAAGCCCTCACTATTATGGCAAGTAACTATGAAACTCATTCTTCAAAAATTGAAACTTAGTGGTTACCACAGGTTCCTAGGGGAGGGGGAGGGAAGAATAGAATAGATGGGATGTAAGGCATTTTTAGGGCATTAGAATTGTTCAGCATGATCTTGCAATAACGGATACAGACCACTTCAAATTTCATCAAAACCTGTAAAAGTGTAGGATCCAAAATGTAAATCATATTGTAAATCATTGACCATGGTTAGTAGCAATGCTTCAATATTTGTACAACAATTGTAACAAATGTACCATCTGCACGTAAAATGTTATTAATAGGGGAGAAGGGAAAAAGGGGAGGGTGTTGGGTATATGCGAATCCCCTATATTCACTATGTGACTTTTCCGTATTCTAAAGCTTCTTTGAAGAGAAAATTAAAAAAAATAAGACACTGGGAGAATATATGGAAGAAAATGTCACTGTACGTACAAGACAGCAGATCTTACAGTGATGAAAGACCCAATGTCTAAAATTTGTTTCTAATTTTTTTATTATTTCAAATTTTAAAAAAATTTTGTATTTTATTGATTATTTTTAAAATTATTTTCTTTTTAATTTTATTTGTTTATTTTGTTGACTTCATTTTTAGAGAGGTTTTGGATCACAAAAGGGTCACAACAGTGGCAGAAGAGGATCACTGGTACAGGGTGTCAATGATGGGGGGATGTATGGGAAGGGTTTCACCTGGGGCATGCCTCTAAGGCATATGAATATGTTCAAGTGTTCATGGGGCATTGTCACGGTGGGTGGAGATCCACACAATAACTGAAAGAATATTGAATTCTCATCCTGGGGAGTTCTGCTGCATTCTCTAATAGGACAGCAAGAATCTCCCAAGTGCAAGGGCAGTGTCTAGTGAAGGAAAACAAACTATGATGCCAGGCCCTTGATATTGATGGTTGTACTTATGAACCTTTTCTTGTGAAATTGAAACATAACCTAATATTATATACTGCCTAAGAATTACCTCCTGAAAGCCTGCTTGTTGCTCAGATGTGGCCTCTCTCTGAGCCAAACTCAGCATATAAAAGCACTACCTTCCCCCCAGCATGGGTTATGATTCCTGGGGATGAACCTCCCTGGCACCAAGAGATTATTACCAACTGCCAACTAGCAATGCATCTGGAAAAAGACCTTGACCAAAAGGGGGAAATGATAAATACAAATGAATTTTTATGGCTAAGAGATTTCAAAGTGAGCCGGGAGGTCAGTCCAGAGGTTACGCTTATGCAAGTCTCAGCAGGATCTCATTGACTGCCACAATAAACAGTGCCTCAGATAGCAGGGCTCCTGGGGGCTCTAGAGATATCCAGAAACCATAAGCAGGGCAGACAGCTCAGGAATTCAGTACCCTGTGAGTGGGCCTTAATTTGGAATTTATGCTCCCCAGTTTAACAGAGTTAGACTCATTTATAGACTCTCTACACCTGGCTCTTCTGCCCCTTTCATTTGAACCTATAATTAGCACTGTACTTGATAAATATATGTTCCAGAGACTTCAAACCTTTGTTCTATCCATGTGCCAGTTGTCCTGAATTTCAGCAGAGTTGCAACACCTACTCTCCAGTTCATTGGACTCACCCAGGACAACTAACAAGGAGATGATGATGGACAACACCCATCCTAAGGAAGAGAGAGTGTCTGCAACTGCAAGCAAGATAGTTCCATCCATCTGCCCATGGGATCTAAGCTCCATCTCAATTAGAAGCAGAGTGGGCATCACCATCTCCAAATCCTCAAGATGGGGAATGAAAAATGAACTAAAGTAGGCTTATTATTATTCTAATATAGACTTATTCTTATTCTAGCAATGGAAGAACTCTTATCATTGATATAGAGGCAGTGGCCACCAGAGGTTTTGAGGGATGGGAGAGAGAAGAATAGGTATAATATGGGGGCATTTTCAGGACATTGGAGTTGTCCTGCCTGACATTGCAGTGACAGATACAGGCCACTGTATATTTTATCATAACCGACAAAATTGTGCAGGACAGAGTGTAAACTATAATGTAAACTGTAATCCATAGTTAGTAGCAATGCTTCAATATGTGTTCATCAATTGTAACGAATGTACCATACGAATGAGGGATTTTGTTGATGTGGGAAAGTGTGGGTGGGGGAGGGAGTGGGGCATATGAAAGTCCCTTATATTTTTTATGTTACATTTATGTAATCTAAAGCTTCTTTAAAAATAAAAAATTAATTAAAAAATAAAACAATTTACCCAACAACAAAACAAAACAAAACAAAAAATACAAGTTTGGAAGGCTGTCTTCTAGGACAATATATGTCTGAACCACCAACCCATATATATTTGTTGCTTCTACTGCTTTGATACACTCATCAAGAAACAAATAAATGGACATGGGGGTAGAGTCTCTCACAATTCTACTTAATGATCCTCTCTCCAACGTTTTCACTTTCCATCCCCAGTATTCTGAATATTTCTGGTTTATGGGCTTTAGTACCCAGTGGAGGGGTACTTGCACCAAAATATGCCATGATTCCAGTATGGTGAGATGAGACTTGACATCTGGCCATTCTGGTCTCCTCATCCCATGGGAAAAACAAGCAAAATTGGGGTTGAAGAGTTATTTGGGGTGATTCATCCTCCATTTAAGAGTAAATGTGGGGGAAGCAGATGTGGCTTAAGCAGTTGGGCACCCACCTACCACACAGGAGGTCCTAAAGAAGACGAGAAAAACAGAGAGCTGATGCAATGGGCTGGTGTGGAGAGCTGACACAACAAGATGATGCAATGAAGAGACACAATGAGAGACACAACAAGTGGGAGCGGAGTGGTTCAAGCCATTGGGCACCTCCTTTCCACATGGGAGGTCCTGGGTTTGGTTCCTGGTGCCTCCTAAAAACAAACAAAACAAAACAAAAAACCTAAGTCTCATTGAGGAGTGGATGTAGCTTAGTGGTTGAGTGCCTGCTTTCCATGTACAAAGTCCTGGGTTCAATCCCCAGTACCTCCTAAAAAATAAAAAATAAGAAAAGAGTAAACAGGTCTGCTCCATATAATGATCTCAGTAGGTCAGGATAGAACCCAGGGAATTCCCTAGAACACCTAGTCATTGCCATCCCCTGGTGTGTTAGTTAGCCAAAGGGGTGCTGATGCAAGGTACCAGAAATCTCTTGGTTTTTATAAAGGGAATTTATTTGGGGTAGAAGCTTACATCACAAGGCCATAAAGAGTAAGTTACTTCCTTCACCAAAGTCTGCTGTCACATGTTGGAGCAAGATGGCTGCCAGTCTCTACCAGGGTTCAGCCTTCCTCTTCCTATTAAGGCTCCATGGACCCAGCTTCTTCCAATCTCAGCTATAGGCTGGCATAAGGCTTGTCTCTCTCCTTGGGGCTTGTTTCTCTCTGGGATCAGCTGCAGCTGTAAGCTATCAGGCTCCTCTCTCTTCCTGGGGCTGTGTCTGTGGAGCACTCTTGCTTCCTGTGTTTCTGCTTCTGTGTGTCTTCTTCCCTGTGAGAGTCTGTTTTATCAGCCCAAGGGGGCTGGTACTCAATACTGAGTCGCACTCTAATGATGTGGTCGAATCAAAGCCTTAATCTTAACATAATTTAATCAATGACATCTCAGCTGAATCTAATACAATTAAAGGGTTTCTCACCCAGGGAAAAAGCATAATCTCTTTTTTGGGGATTCATAAATAATTTCAAACTGCCACAAAAATAAAATAAATTAAAATGAAATTATAAAAAACGTCCAACTAATTTTTTAAAAAGGGAAAAGATGAGGAATTGAGAAACAAAAAATCAGAGGAGATAAACAGAAAACAGATTGTAAATAGTAAATACACGATATCAATAATTACATTAAATCTTAATGAACTAAACACTCCAATTAAAAGGCAGGGATTTTTCAAATGGATGAAAAAAGCAAGGCCCAACTAGCTGCTGTATATAAGAGACATACTTTAAATGTAAACATACAAATAAGATGAAAGAAAATGGAAGCAAAAAGATATACCATGCAAACAATAAGCTTAAGAAGGCTGGAGCGGCTATAAAAATATCACATAAAGTACACTTAAAGACAGAATATTGTCAGAGATAAAGATGGTTATTTCATAATAATAAAAAGGTCATTTCACCAGGAAAAAAATAATTGTAAATTTGTATGTGCCTAGTGACAGAGCTTCAAAATATATGAAGAAAAAATTGACCAAATTAAAGGGAGAAGTAGACAATTTCATAACCATAGTTGGAGATTTTAATTCCTCTCTCAGCAAGTGTTACAATAATAGACAAAAAGATCAATAAAGACATGGATGATATGAATAATATTGACAATCATCTCAACCTAATTGATATTTATAGAAACCAATACCAAACAACTACAGGATACACATTCTTTTCAAGTACCATGGTACATTCACCATGGACCACAGCTGGTCCAAAAATCAAGTTTCAGTAAATTTAAAAGGATTGAAATCACAGATTATATCCTCTACAATGGAATTAAATTAGATATCAGTAATCATATGATTTATAGAAAATCCATAAATATTTGGAAATTAGCCAAAACATTTATAGTTAATCCATTGTTCAAGGAAGAAATCACAAAAGAAATTAGAAAATACTTGGAACTGAAAGGTAACAAAAATATAACCTAATTTGCAGTATACTGCTAAAGCAGTGATTAGAGTGGAAATTATAACTTTAAGTGTTTGTAATGGAAAAAAAGAAAGGTCTCATATTGTTGAGGATTGGATGCTGTACTCCACAAAAATCATGTTCAATCTTAATCTGCATTCCTGTGGGTATGAACCCATTTGTAAATAGTACCTTTAAAGATGTTATTATTACTTAAGGTGTCACTGAACTGAATGAGGGGGGGCCTTAATCCAATATGGCTGAAATCCTTATACGCAAAGGAAATTGGACATGTAAGTAGAAGTCAAAAATCAGACACAGGGTGAGATCACCATGTGACAGAGGATTGCTGGAATGCTACAGACTCTAGAAGAAAATACGCCCTGCCAATACCATATGTTGGACTGCCAGCCTCCAAAACTGTGAGACACTAAATTCCTATTTTTAAGCCAACCCATTGTATGGTATTTGTCATAGAAGCTTTGGCAAACTAAGAATATATACACACTCTTATAGCTTATAATGGAATGCTGACTCACATTCCCAACTCTGTGGCTTAGATAAGCAGATAAACCTCAGTTCTTGATGGGCAGGTCCAGTCTCAGAGTCAGTATCTCCTAGTCACGGGACCTCTCTACCAAGGTCCAGTTGTAAGCCATAAATGGTGGAAAGTTGTCTGCAGATGAGATCATAGCCTTACTCCAGAACTCTAGGTCTGTTTGCACTGTGATTTTCCTATTGGGATTTCCAGAGGGTATATACATCTGTGTCACAAAGTACTTCCAAAACCATTGGGTCTGTTGGATCATCAGGCCCAACTGGCAACTCATCTTGCCCTGCAACCTGGATCTGCTGCAGATCCTTCCTGATCTAGGCCCCTCTCAAAACTTACAGGATAACTGGTAAGCGAGTCGGAGCAGCATGCCCAAATGTAATACACATGGCCACCAAACCCAAAGAGAACCATCAAGTTTTGTAACTCTCTTTGAAGTAGATGGTACAAGGTACAACACCTTGTTTCTTACTTTTTATTTTTAGTTATTTATTTTAGAAAACACAATGAATTGACTTGCAAAGAAATTTCAAGGGAGTCTAGACTTTAGAAGGATTGACTCACCAAATAAAAAATACAACTTATGGGAAGCGGTTGTGGCTCAATTGGTTGGGCTCCCGTTTACCATATGGGAGGCCTGGGGTTCGATTCCCAGGGCCTCCTGGTGAAGGGAAGCCGGCCCGTGCAGTGCGGTGAGCTGGTGCAACAAGATGACCCAACAAAGGGAGACAAGCAGACACAGAAAAATGCAAAGCAAAATGGCCACAGCGAGCACAAACAGCAAGGGGGGGATAAATAAATAAATAAATCTTAAAAAAAACACACACAAAAAAACTTATATATAAATGAAAAAATAATAATAAAAGTTTGTTCATTTTGAAAGAACAATTCCCTCACATAATTATCATATCCAAAAGATCATCACATATGTTTAGAGGTCAGCATTGCTAAAGTCAGGAATAAAAATTATTTTGTTAATGAGCTGGTAATACACTGGAAAGGCTCAAAGTTTCATATATTTTTGGTCTAGAACTAGTTGGTGTTGCTTTGTTTTTGTATTGCTTTGTTTATCTCAAGTAATAAAGTGCTTATTTTTTTCTGATTGGGGGATGTGATTTGCACCCCTCAAAATGGAGGCTGGACAAGATGTCTATTTTGCTCCAATCCTTCTTTGTGGCTGTTTTGGATTCCTAGGCTGCTTGAAGCCATACCATGAAATGGTTTGGCTTAAGCAATGGGAATTAATTCACTTATGGTTAGAGTCCAGGAAAATGTCCAAATCAAGACATCATCAAGGCGATGCGTTCTTCCTGAAGACCAGCTGCCAGCAATCCTTGGCTCCTCTGCCACATGGCAAGGCACATGGCAGTGCCTGCTGGTCTTTACCTTCTCTTCCAGGTTTCATTGATTTCAGCTTCTTGCTTCAGTGGCTTTCTCTCTCTGTATTCATTCTGTTTATAAAGGACTCCAGTAATAAGATTAAGTCCCATCCTGAATAAGGTGGGTCACACCTTAACTGAAGTAACCTCATCAAGAGATCCTACTTACAATGGGTTTACATTAGATTAGATTTAAAATCATGTTTTTCTGGTATATACAGTGTCTTAGTTTGCTAAAGCTGCTGATACAAAATTACCAGAAATGGGTTAGCTTTTAAAGGGAATTTATTAGGGGAAAAGCTTACAGTTCTGAGGCTGTGAAATGACCAAATCAAGGTATCAACAGAGATGCTGTTTCACCAAAGGTTGCCTGCTGGCAGATCCTGGAGTCCTGCCACATGGCGAGGCAAAATGGCAGCTCTCCATCTGGGTCTCTGCCTTTTCCTCCAGGCTGCTCTCTCCTCAAGCTCAGCTGTGGGCGATCAATCACATGGTGTGACTCGTCTCTTCAGCCTTGAGCTGCTCCGTGGGCCTAGCCTCTCAGGGATCTCTTTCTGTGCCTCCAGTCTCTCTCTCTTAGCCTCTCAGGGTTTCTCTTGGCCTCTCTCTCAGCTATAGCTGATCTTGGAGTCCTCTTTCACATGGCAGGGTGAAAATGGTGGCTGTCCTTCTCTGTATATTTCTGCTTCTAGTTCTCAGTTTATATAAGATCCCAGAAGAGGGCAGAGACATTCTCTGGGTCACGCCTCACTGACATAGTCCAATCAAAGGCCCTAAAGTGATCTAATCAAGTAATCTAACCCAAAGGTCCCTTAATGCAGTCGAAGGACCCCACACCTGTAGGAATGGATTAGTTTAAGAACATGATCTTTTCTGGTATTCATAAAAAATTTAAAACTCTCACAGCTTCAAACCACCATGGTGGTCAATTCCCAATCCTCAGCACAGATTTGCCCACATAAGTTTGTTTAGTGATTTTTTATTTGATTTTATATTTCATTTTATTTGACAAGTTTTACTCACATAGATGTAACAGAATACAGTAATACACAAAGACCTCGTTGTTTCTGGCTAACAAAACTAGAACTGTATGACACCAAAGCTTAAGATCTAACTTTTGTTAACCCCTAGGGCTGTCATTTACCTTTATATAATTAAATTTATCAGTTATTTCCTACATGGTTAGTCCTTGTTTCTTTTATATTGAGGTATAACATTAATACAATAAAGTGCACAAATCTGAAGGGTGCCAAGTCAACGAAAGTTTACATTTGTGTACAACCACATACCCCCTTCCAGATCAAGACATAGAACATTGGCAGCACTTCAATAGGCTCTCTCATGCCATCTTCCTCTTGAGGTCCCTCCCACCGTTCTGACCTCTCTCACCTTAGATTAGTGCTGCCTGCTTTTGAACTTCATATGAATTAAATCATATGATATATAATGTGCCTGACTTCTTTCATGAAACATTATGTCAGTGAGATTCATTCCTATTGTTATGGGTAGCAGTAGTTTATTCTTTTACATTGCTTATAATGTTCCATTTATTAAATATGGTACAATTTATTTCTACTGTTGAGAGATATTTGAATTGTTTCCAGTTTGGGGCTATTATGAATGCTGCTATAACCATTCTTGTGTATATCTTCTGGTGGACATAAACCCTTTTTTCTCTTGGGGATATATCCAGGAGTAAATTTGTTGTGACAGAGGTATATATGTTTAACTTAAGCAGATATTTTCAAACAGTGTTTCAATGTGGGTATAATACTTTAATTCTCACCAGCAATATATAAGAGTTCTGTTGCAACACTTGATATTATGAGATCTTTTACTTTTAGCCATTCTAATGGGAAAAATATAAACTACCAACAATGAAGTCAAGAAGAAACAGAAAAGAGAAGCGGATGTGGCTCAAGCAATTGAGCTTCTGCCTACCACAAGGGAGGTCCCGCGTTCAGTTCCCATGCCTCCCAAAGAAGATGAGCAAAAAACAGCGAGCTGACACGGTGGGCTGAAAACACAATGAGAGACACAACAAAGCAGGGAGCAGAGGTGATTAGGTGCCTCCCTCCCCTATGGGAGGTCCCGGTACCTCCAAAAAGAAGATGAGCACACAACAAACAGACACAGGAAGCACAAACAACGAGGGGGGTGGGGGGAGAAATAAATAAATAATAAAATAAATCTTTTAAAAAAAAGAAGGAACAGAAAAGTTAAATAGACTAATAAACAAAGAAATTGCAATGATAGTTAAGGACTTCCCTTCCCCTCAAAACAGAAACAAACAAACAAGAGCCAGAGGATTTTATAGATTAGTTCTACCAAATTTAAAAACATTCACACACAAAGATAAGATCTATAGTGTACACATTGGTCCAGAAATAGCAAAAGAGTGAAGATTCCAACTCATTTTAGGAGGATAAACCTTGGTTCAAAATCAGATAAGGATCATTACAAGTTATGAACATAGATTTTTAAAAAATCCTAAATAAGATATTAGCTAACAGAATCCAACAGTGTACTTTCTTTAAGATGCCTTATGATCAGGTGGATTTCATTCTAGGAGTGTAACAGAAAAGCTGTCAATTGAACTCTTTTCATTAGTAGTCTAAAGGATAATTCCTATGACTACATTGATTGATGATTTTTTTTCTTATTTGCTATTTACCTGTTTATGATTAAGGAATAAACAACTTTTAGAAAACGGAGAGGGAAACTTCCTTAATTTGGTAAAGAGTATATACCAGGAACTAGAGCAAATGGAAAAACTTTAAAGGCACTTCCTTTAAAAGGAGGAATCAGACGAGGATGCTGGCTACCACAGCTGCTTTTTAATCTACTCCTGGAGGTCCTGGCCAATGCTAAAAGAAGAGATGTAGCAATTGACAGGGAAGAGATAAAATAGCCATTCTTTGTATCTTTCTCTAAATATTTCTGGAATTCATCCCCACTATTGTAGATGCTGAGTTCTGTCCCTCAACATCTCTCTCCTGGACAGCCACAAGTGCTCCCTAACTAGTCCCTTGGACTCCAGTCCTGCCCACCCTTTACAGGGCAGGCAGAATCTGTCTGTCTCTCCTTCTTCTGTCCTTCCTTTCCTTCCTTTTATTATAAAAAAGTGCACATTTACTATAGAAAGTATAGAAAACATCTACAGTCAAAAAGAAGAAAATACAAATCATCTAGATAAAAACGACTGGCTTATTTCCTTTCCGAAAATTTTTGGTACATATACACGTTTATAGAAAGGGAGAGCCCATTAATTATCTGAAGGCTGTCATATTTGCTTTCTTTGCTGCTGCATATTGAGGGCCTAGCACAGTGCTTGGCAGATATCTAGTGTATTTATTAAATATTAAACTAATATTTGTAGAATGAATTAATGACAAAATTGAATCGATTTACATTCCTACCAACACTGTATGCTAGTGCTTATTCCACCCATATCCTTGCCATGATTCTTTCAAGGTGTTGCCTTAAAAAATTATTATCTATAAAGAGATAGTAAACTCAATATGGGTTTTAATTTTTCATTTCTTTAAATACCAGTGAGGCTGAATGTTTGCCTGTACATTTATCGGCTATTGCTCTTCTGTGACTTTCCAAATCATGTTCTTGGCCCATTTTAAAAATTAGGATATCTTTTCTTATCTTATTAGTTCCAAGATGTTCTTTATAATTACCTTGAGCAAGAGCACGTCAGAGTGAGATGCTCCGGATCTCTGTTACACCATATACAGGCTGACTCCCCTTTCTTGACAGCTTCTTTCTAAGGCTCCCCTGCAAACAGGGCGCATGTGCGCCTCATGCTGGGAGACTCAGAGGATGAAGAGGCCCAGCCTGCCCTTAAGGAGCTCACAGTCTAGGCGAGGAAGGGTTAGGGCGAGTAGTTACAGGGTAGAGGGAGAAAGGAGAGGAGGAAAAGGAAGGTCAGAGCCAGGCCGAGTGCTCAGGGAGCTCCTAATCTATTATTTCTGGACCCAGCTGTGAATAGACAGGTTGAGGAGAGATGAGCTTCTGAGCCCCTTTTTTATTCTGCTTCTGACATTCACATCCAGTCAGTTCCCAGTTCCACTGCCTCCCACCTGGTTCTCCTGCCTCCATCTCAGCCCTCCCCCACTCGCAGGCCATCATCTTTCAGTAAGGTTTCTGAAAAATGAATTTGACTCTTTTCAGCCTTCTTTACAATGCTCCTCGTCACCCGTCATCCTCCCTGCCACCCCCGCCCTTCGGTGGCTTTCTATTACAGGATAATGTTAAAACTCCTTTAAAGCTGGCTCTGTAGCCCAGGGCTCCCCAACCTGAAGTCTGTCTCTCTGGCCTCTCAACAGGTCACTGCAGTACCAGTCTCTTCAGAAGTGATGCTGGGTTCCCAAAGAGGACCCAGTTGGCCAGCATAGATAAGCCAGCAAACTCCTCCCCATGGGTAGCAGTGGGACAGTGGCTCCCTGAATGGGTCAAGAGAGATGCATCCTTCTCTGGAGCCCTTTTCCCCAATCACTCAGCTTCCCCAAGGGGTGGGGAACTGTGGACCAGTCTTATGGGAGGATTTCCCACTGACAGTGGCCAAGGGGACAACCCAAGGATAGGAGTAGAATCTAGGCTGTGGTTAAAACAGGATGACATTTGACTGCCCTTAGTTACCCTAACTCTTTACCAATGCCTACCCTGACCTCAAGTCCTCCTATACTCCTCCTCACCCAGCACCAGCCACACAGGCCTTCTTTCTCTGTGTCCCTCCAACATATGGAGCTCCTTGTGTCTTCAGTACTTTGCACTTGTTATGCCTTCTGTCTGAAACATTTCTCCCCCAGATATTCTGTGGCTGTTTATATCATTTAAATCTCAGCTCAGATTTCACCTCTCCGAAGAAATCTTCCCTGGCATACTTTATCCTATTTTATTTCCTTTACAGCTCTTGTCACCATCAAAACATACACAATCTATTTTAGCATTTATGTGTACTGTGTTTCCCTTCCTCCCCTAAAGATAAGTTCTGCTAGGAGATATTTCTTTTTTTCCCCCATTCCACTTTTTATGGATATACTAGTTTTGCTTTACTTTTTAGCACTTAATCTGAGAGGAAACAGAAGAAATCAGTAGTTTTAGGAGAGAAACTACTTCCATGTTCTCAAGTGTAAGCTTTTTGGATAAAGGTTTCAAATCTGGAAGAGATGAGAAAAGTAAGCATGCATTCTATCACACATTTCAATAAACAGGCAAAAAACTCAACAATCATTAACACATTATTGTATACTCAAATATGCAACAAACTTCATGCTGTGAATATTTTATCTTCATCATAATTTTAAGAATATTTTGTTCTAGAAACCAAAAGTAAAACTTCCACATATATATTATAATAGAGATTCTCTGTGATTAACATTTGGGACTACTGTAACAATAAGAGGCCAGGCATGCAACTCTATCTTGTAGAGATCACTGAGGATGAGTGGCAGGAGAACGGATCACCTGTCTTTGCTTTATGCTCACTGCTTTTGTTAAGTCCAGCAGATGAAAAACAGTGGTCACTTGTTTGTGTCCAAATAGCCAGACAACTCTCACTGGCTCTAGGAGGTATTTTTATCTTCTTCACCCACTGCATCTCCAGGGCCAAGAACACACATTTGTTGAGCACCATGTATCATGATCCCTGTCCTCACAGAAATGAGTCTATCAAGGGAGCTATATATTAAACAAATAATTACAGAATTAATTAACTACAAGTAGGGTTAGTGTTTGAGGCAGAGGTGCAGGACCCTCTCCCACAACTCTGTCCATTTCTGGCTCCAAGGATCAATCTCTTACCCTGTGAGCAATTTCTTCTGGGAGACCCTATGTTCCCCTCCTGCCCCTCAAACTGTTTTTTTTTTTTTTTTTTTTTTTTTTTAACACAGTGAATCCACCCAGGGAACAGGCCTCGGGAACAGGACAAGGTTTGTACCTCCAGGCCCAGTTCTCCAAAGTCCTGGGGTCTAGCCAGGTTTGTACCTTTAGCTGCTATAGCCCCTTCTCCTCTCCAGACCAGAGCAGGCTACATTAATAGCTAAGCTGTGCAGGCTGCCTGCTCTAGTTACTTCCTTGGATATTTGGCAGGTCTTCATTTTGGGTCTGGCCTCCTTCATGCTTCAACAAGCCCTACTCCACCCCCCATTCTCATTGCCATGTGCCCTTCTAAGTTGACAGATTGGCTTGCAGAAGCTGAAGCTTCCCCTATCCCTTCTGCCCTTCTTTAAGACCTCCTGTTCTGTCTCTCTCCAAGGAGATCAGCAAGTTCCTCCCCCTTGGAGACAGTTCTTCCCACTGCTCCGTGTCTGGCGCTGTGTTCTTGGGTCTCTTTAAGTCACACTGGTGCAGCTAGCTGGGACTAAGGAAGTCCTGGGAAGTTGAGCTCCAGGCAAGCCCCACAAGACCTTGTTCTACAGACACCTCCAACAGAGAAGGTGCAAGTCAGGGTTCAGACTCACTTCCCCTTGGCAGCCACCCTGGGAATCTCCACCTTGTCTAGTTTATCTCTTCATCTCCAACAATAAACACAGTGCCTGGTACATACTTAGCACTTAATGAACAAGGACAATTATTACCATAATTCACTCAATCAAAAAGCAGCTAAATGTGCCAGACAGTGCTAACGTTTTACGTGCATTTTCGGTATTTCATTCAGGTAGGTACTATTATCATTCCCACTTTACAAAGGAGGAAACTGAGGTTCAGAGAAATTAAGTGACTTCCCAAGGTCACAAACTCTGCACTCCTTTTTCATTCCCCTAGAGACAACATAGCAACGTATAGGGAAAATGCCAGAAGGCAGGCAGAGCGACAACACGCGCCGGCTCGCCAGAGCCAAAGACTGTGATAGGCTCGGCGCCATCAGTAGCATTCTCTTTGGGTTGCCAGCCGGCTCCGTTTCACTAAGCACAACACGGAAGTATTCCTGTCGGCCTCATTTTTCAAGAGCACAGCCGGAAGTTTCTGTCCGCGGCTCTGCGGGAGTAAGGAAGCGGTGGCGTGGGCCGCAGCCAGGGGATCCAGGTGCGGAGGTACCGGGGGCGGAGGAGGTGGGTGGGGCCGTTGAGGGGACCCAACCGGCGGGACACAGGCGGGACCCCGACCTGACCCGGCCACCCTCCTCCTCCGTGCCCCGCCTCTGCACCCCGCCCCCACTTGAGTCTGGAGTGCCCCCGCCCCTTACCTGAGCCTGGTTCCTTCTCAGGCACTGACCCTCTGACCCTTGACCTCGGGGTGCGCCCCCATTTCTCAGGCGCGATGGCCACGGGCGCGGATGTGCGGGACATTCTAGAACTCGGGGGTCCAGAGGGGGATGCAGCCTCCGGGACCATCAGCAAGAAGGACATTATCAACCCAGACAAGGTAGCAGGGGGCCCGAGAACGTTGGGTAGAGGGAGTGAAGTGGTGAGGAGGGGTGACAATGGAAGAGAGATGCGGGAAATGAGGAGGTGCGCACCTAGTGAGGTGTATGATGAAAGGAGTGATACCTGGCGTGATAATGAGACACCATTAGTGAGATGTGGGGACCCAGGAGGTGGGACAATCATAGAGGATGGTAGGGATGAAGAGGATATGACACTGCTAAGAGATGAGAGGGCCAAGAGGGTATGAAACTTGTGAGGCGTGGGGTACCAAGATGGTGTGACAGTCAGACTGTGGAAAAAGTGTTTTCTACTCTGACAGGTTAGGGCCCTCCCAGGTGAAGTGGAGATGGGGAGGGAAATCACCTGCTCAGGCTGGGGATGCTCTGGTGAATGTGTTTCTGTGCCAGCGTAGGTGGGTGGGTAAGTATGTGTATTGTTGTGCTTGTGGGTACTGGGTTGTTCAGGGATTGAACTGGGTTGAAGAATTTTTAGGGAAGGGGGTCTAGGCTATGGTTCCTCTCCTGTGATTACCCTCCTCAGAAAAAATCCAAGAAGTCCTCTGAGACACTGACCTTCAAGAGGCCCGAGGGCATGCACCGAGAGGTCTATGCACTGCTCTACTCTGACAAGAAGCAAGTATTTCTTGGAATCCTGTGTCTCCCAGGCTCTGGCCCCTGACCCACCTGCCATGTCCCTAAATCCTAGTTTTTTCTTCTAATTCCTTTCCCACTTTCCCACCCCAGCCAGGGCTACTGCTTGCTTAGCAGGATGCAGGAAGAGCTCAGCTCCCTCTCTCAGTATGTGACTTACTTGTTTTAGGGTAGATCAGCTCCTGGGGCCCAAAGGCTCTCTATACCCTTTCTGGCTCTAACCCCCTACACCACCCCCCAAACCCCGCTGCTAGGGATGCACCCCCACTACTACCCAGTGATACTGGCCAGGGCTACCGCACGGTGAAGGCCAAGTTGGGCTCTAAGAAGGTGCGGCCCTGGAAGTGGATGCCATTTACCAACCCAGCCCGCAAGGATGGAGCAATGTTCTTCCACTGGCGACGGGCAGCTGAGGAGGGCAAAGACTACCCCTTCGCCAGGTTCAATAAGGTGAGCAATCACCATTCAGACACAGTCCAAGGTTGTCTACCCCAAGGTGAGAGCAACTTGTGTGAGCTCTCCAGTTTCCTGGGGTTGGCTCTAGAAGCATGGCTCAGACCTGTGTCTCAACCATGGCTCCCCATTCAGTCCTTATGGTATTCACATGCAGGGTGGGATGCTGTGAGTCTTCTCTTGACCTCTCAGGTGGCACTGTCCTTAAGAGCTCCATCCTAGGTGCTCCATTCTTCTCACTCTGTCTTTTCTCCCTAGTGTGTCTCATTTACCCTGTGGCTTCACTTATCTTCTGTGGGCCAGTGAGTCCAATTTAATATCTCCAGTCCAGAGCAACAGTTCCACATACCCAGTCAGTTACTTGACATCTTCCTGAATGTCCTATGGGGAGCTTAGATCAACAGGCCCAAACAGAACTTATCATGTTCTCCCTACTCCTCACATTGAAACCTGTTCCTCATCTCAGTGAATGGCACCAGTCCTCCCAGTTACGTAAACCAGGAATTTGGGAATCATCCCTGATTTAGCCTTTTCCCCCAGCTGTCATGTAATTTCATTCAACAACAGGACAAAGAAGGTAGGGGAAGACAGATAACAAATATGTAAGCAAATAAATTGGATTCTTTCAGATAAGAGCTATCAATAAAATGAATGGGATATGAAATGGGGTAAAGGTGTAGGAGATGCCTACTTTAGATAGGCTGGTCAGGGAGAGCCTCTCTGAGGAGGTGGCACTTGAGTTAGACCTCTCTGATGCATCTAATCATTGAGTCCCCCTGATTCTGTTTCCAAATAAATCAGGCATCTGTCTGTGCTTTTCACTCCCCAATGCCAGTGCCTAGTCTGACCTGTAATACCTGCCAAGTAGAGGCAGAGTGAGGCTGAGCTAGGATATCCTAGGCCATTGCTTAAGCCACAAGACAGTGTGGCGTCACAGCCACTACAGCTTGGAGCAGCCTAGACTCAGAGCCTGAATGTACTGAAAGCTTGAACCCAGGATGCCAAACCCCTCAGCCCCATGTATCCAACCGCACCTGGACATCTCCTTCTGGATGGCTCACAGGCTTCTTAGATTAATCATTTCCAGGTGTGAAATCATTCCTTCCTCCCTGCTCCAAATGCAGTTTTCTGGTTTCCAAACCTGGACCAGTGCTACTGGTACCCATTAAAGGTCCCACCACTAATAAGGGCTTGACCCGAGCAGGGACAGAGGGAAAGAACCACTTGACTGGGTGAGCAGGCAATGTTTAGCTAGCCAAGGACAACAGCTGAGCTCCTGCGTAGTTCCTTACACTAGGAGGCCATATCCTACTCTCCATCCTTCCTGGCTCTGTCTCTTGGGCACTGTCACCTCTCTGATGAACCTGGATGGCCCTGCCATGAAACCCAAGTTGTCTGTGGTATCTCAGCAAAGACCACGTTGGAATTTTCCAGAAGGGTTTTAGTATCTCCTACTTTTTCCCTGAGAGATTTTTTCTTTGCTTAACATACAAGAGCATTGACCTAGCCCTAGGGGCTGTTTGGGATCTGCTTACATGGAGCTTTTCCTCCCTAAGCCTTTCCTGTCTTAGACAGGGGCCACAGTGGTGCACTCTCTCTTCTCAGAGCCTGATTCTCAGCCTTCCCCTCGTGTTGGGCATCTCTTGGCTATGCTGCTCTTCCAGTTGACTCCCAAAGACCTTATGACACCTCCTTGAATCTCCTGAGTTGCTCTCTGACTCCTGCCACAAATTGTTCTACTCCTGCTCTTACTCTTACTTGGGGCCTTCTGTGATTAGGCAGCAGGCAAACTTGGGCTTGTCTCTTCCTTCCTGAAAGCTAGCGTGCTCTGTATACAGTCTCTGCCCAAGTTCTCTAGGCCAGCATGAGCTTCTGCACGGCAAGTTTCCCAAAGGACACATCAGCAGTGACAGATGATGGAGGTTAGTTCTCTTTGTGGGGGATGCTTGAGCATGTTGGAGACCACAGGGAAGAGACCAGAAAAGAGGAAGAGCCTGGGGAGGTAAGGTTAAGGAGGAACAACCAAGAGGTGAGGCATCTGAAGTAGTGGGATGGAAAGTTGGATAAGGTATTTTGAGATGGAGACAAAGCATTAATTTTGTATTTAGTAAATACTGCGCCATGCCTTGGATACTAGGTACACAAAAATGAATTAGACACAGTGTGTATCTAATGTGATACATGCTTTATTGGGAGGTCAGAGGGTCATGGAAGCTTCCTGGAGTAGAGCCTGAGTTGAGTCTTGAAGGATGTTACCAAGTGATATTGGGAAGGGATGCAGTGACTTTTTTAAGGCAGAGGGACTAGCAAAGGCATGAATAAAAAAATAAAATAAAAGTCCCATGCATGGGATACTATGGGCGTATCAGTGTTGATGAGGCCTGAAGCCCAAGACAGCATGGTGGAAGATGAGGCCTGAGATGAGGCAGCAGAGGCTGGGTCATGCAGGGTCTTGGAAACCAGGCTGAGGAATTTGGGTTTTGCCCTGATGTCTATAGGTAGTCACTGATGGATTTTAAGAACAGTAGTGTCAGGGTCAGGTTTGAGTTTCAGAAAGATCACAGGGTGGAAAATGAAGTTGGAGTAAAATTAATGTTCTTCCCCTCCATTACTGCTCCCAGTGGCTTCCCATCCACTCTCTTCCTCAAGCCAGAAACAGGAGTTACCTATGACAGTGTCTTCCCTCACCTTCACATCCAGATATCTAGTCCCACAGTTTTTGTCTCCTAAAGTCTCTCAAGCCTGTCCCCTTTTCTCCATCCTCCACTGGTGCTGCTTTAGTTTAGGCCTCTTCATTTCTCACCTGGATTATTTTTAAAGCCTGCCAGCTGTTCTCTCAGATTCTCATCTTACCTGCCTCATCCTCACTGATGCCATGGTGGTCTTTATAAAAGAAACATGGCCATTTCAGTCCTTTCCTTAAAACTAACCTTATTGGCTCCCAGCACCCTCAGGATGAATTCCAGGCTTCTTAGCAGGGTAAATGAGGCCCTGTAGGCACTGGCTTCTGCTGACTTGCCAAGCTCTTTTCATGCCTTTTCCCCTCACCCTTTACTTGTTTCCCCATCATGCCCCTAACTGCCATGCCTGCACACATCGGGCTGTTTATCTCATTGCTGTGCTCATGTTGCACCCTCTGCCTTGGATTCTCTCCCCATCTTCCTAGTTCACTTCTGCTCAGTCTTAAGACCAAACCTGGCCCCATTTACCTTTGCCCTAACCAACTCCTGACCCTGGCTGGATTAGGTGTCACTCATTATACCCTAGGTACACCTCTCTCTTCACTACATTGTACTAAAATTATCAAAGACTCTTCCTTTTTTTCAGCTGGACCCTGTCTCTTTTCTTTAGCACTGTGCCCCCAGCATAGGTCTACCAGGCATATGATAAATATTTGTTGAATGAATTAATGTCTTCCTTGCTTGACTATGAGCTCCTTGAGAGCAGGACTGGCTACACATTTCCTGAGTGTGTTTTGGTGTTAAATAGAATTGGAGGGAGGGGGTATAGCTCAGTGGTTGAGCACCTGCTTCCCATGTATGAGATCCTGGGTTCAATCCCCAGTACCTTCTAAAAATAAAATATAAAAATATGAGGAGCGGATGTAGGTCAGTGGTTGAGTGACTGCCTTCCACGTATGAGGTCCCAGGATCAATCCCCAGTACCTCCTTAAAAAAAAAAAAAAAGACTTGGAATACATAGGAGGGATACTTAACCAAGCTTGGGAAATTAGGGAGACTTCCCAGAGGAGGTGATACCTGAATGAGGCCAAAAACATGAGAAAGAGTCATCTAGGTTGAAGAAATGTGGAGGTGGGAAGACATTTCAGGCAAGAACAAAAGCTGGAGAGGAGAACCTGGTATGTTCCAGAAGCTACTTGTCGTTTGGTTGGAACTGAGGGTCCATGAAGGACAGTGGCAGAAGAGGAGGGCCAGGTCATTCATTCACATGATCATTGGTTGATTCAGTAAATATTGATAACTATAGTGTACCTGGCCCTGTGCTGATCTCTCAAGGTAGGAAAGGAACCAGATGATCCTTACCATTGAGGGGTTCGTGGATGATCTAGAAGATACTTTATCTTGGAGTAGTGGGGAGCCTTTCAGGGGCTTAATAAGGAATGGATGGGTGACATGATCAGATGTATTTTAGAACAGTGCTTCTCAAGTTACCTGTGGTGAAGGATGTTTTTCAAGTTCTAATCCATCACCGACATAATTTTGTAAAAGATAGTAAAATCACAAAGACAAAATACAAGTCCGTGTTTCTTCTTAGATTCAGCATATGATTACTATAAGATTGGCATAAAAGTTTCTAAATGCCTACTCTCAATTTCCATACTTAACATAGACCAATAATAGTTTGCAAGCAGCACTGGTCCACAGACCACATTGATCTCCACTGTTCAGAGATCAGATCTTGGCTGCAGATTGGGAAGTGATTGGTGGAGGATTGCGTGGAGGCACAGACCAGTGAGGAGGCTGTTTTTCTGGTCAAGTGGCGGTGTTGGTAGGAACTGGGATGTGGCAGTGGAGATACAGCGATATTTTGGAGATAGAAGCCACAGATTTGGTGAATGGGAGGAGTATAGGTGAAGGTAGGTATTAAGATGCCTCCCAGGTTTCTGGCTTGGGCAACTGGTTGGGTGGTAGTGATATTAGCTGAGATCTGGACTGCAGGAGATGTAAGTTTGAGGGTGATAAGTTCAGTACTGAACATGTTAGGTTTGAGGTGGATGTGGGACCTCCAGTTGGAGATGTCCAAAAGGCTGTTGGAATTAGGGTCTTGAGGTCAGGCTCAGAGCCAGTTTGACAGAGTAGAAAAACTTCCCTGGTCCAGTCTATCTTTGCCTCCATTCTTAGCTCTCTGACTGACAGATCCAGCTGGTTGCTACTGTTTTGTCCCCAAGTGAGGCCTTGGGGGACTGGGGGGGGGGACGGGACGGGCTGGGGGTTGGCTAGGAGGGCATGGGCAAGGGTGCATAAATTGGAACTAGGATTCCTAATTTCTGCAGAACTGCAAGTCCCGTTGTCACCACTGGGTGGCAGTAGTGCTTCAATCAAGTTTCATGGTTTCATGGAATAGAGGCTCCTCAGCCTTTCTCCTATGTTATCACCAGTTATTTAACCATTTGCCCTACTCCAAGTTGACCTTTGGACTCCACTGACACACTTACATTTGGGCCTCTCACCTTTACCATGGGGGGTAGGAGCATGTGTCCTTCAGGGCCTCTGATAGCTGAAAGGGTCTCTAAGTTGCTCCTGTAGTGAGTCTAGAGGTAGGCCGTGGTCCCAGAGCCTGCCAGGGCCTCTGTTCAAGCAGACAGGCTCTTTCCTAACCCCGGAAAGAGATTAGATCCAGGCTATCCTCTGCAGGGCCACAGGCAGAGGATTTGCCTTTTTCCAGCCCAGGGATTGGCAATAAACAGAAGGGCTGTGGTCACGGGGCTGGAGCAAATGACATGCCATGACTTGGCCATGGCGCCATTGTCCCTTCTGTGCCAGTAGACTGTGCAGGTACCTGTGTATTCAGAGCAGGAGTACCAACTCTATCTTCATGATGATGCTTGGACTAAGGCAGAAACTGACCACCTCTTTGACCTGAGCCGCCGCTTTGACCTGCGTTTTGTAGTTATCCACGACCGGTATGACCACCAGCAGTTCAAGGTAAGCCAATGTCATATATTTGCACGTGTGCCTCAGCCCCCAGGTCTGGAAGGCCCACTACCTCTTGCCATCCCTTCCCCCTTCCACTTGACCCTGAGTGTTCATTCCAACCCCCTGCTTATGTCTTTATCCTCAGAAACGTTCTGTGGAGGACCTGAAAGAGCGATACTACCACATCTGTGCCAAGCTTGCCAATGTACGGGCCGTGCCTGGCACAGAGCTCAAAATACCAGTATTTGATGCTGGGCACGAGCGACGGCGGAAGGAGCAGCTGGAGCGTCTCTACAACCGGACCCCAGAGCAGGTCAGCCCCTGAGCCCCTCTCCTCCTGAAACCCCTCGCCAATTGCCTTCATCCTCCATGCCTTCAGCCCACTGACCTCCTAGGTCACCTCACTCCCAGAATCCTCTACTTCCCACTTACCCCCCATCTTACCCCACCAGCCCATTCTTGTCTCTCCCTGGCTGTCCCCCTGCTCTTCACTCCCTCACAATCCCCCTACTTCTCAGGTTCCCTCACAGACGTCCCCTGCACTCTCTCACTTCCCTATCTATCCTCACTTCCTGATGCACCCTCACCCACTTCTCTGCATTTGGCACTTTCCCAGGTGGCGGAGGAGGAGTACTTGCTACAGGAGCTGCGTAAGATCGAGGCCCGGAAGAAGGAGCGGGAAAAGCGCAGTCAGGACCTACAGAAGCTGATAACAGCAGCAGACACTACTGCAGAGCAGCGACGCACAGAACGAAAGGCCCCTAAGAAGAAGCTACCCCAGAAAAAGGAGGCTGAGAAGCCGGTGCGGAGGCTAAGCCAGCCCAGGCCCAGGGCAGAGGGGTCTCCTGGCACAGGGCCCCACCCTGGTATTTTTGGCCCTCTAGTGGGGGGCTCTGAGAGAACCCAGAGCTGGCTGGGTACCGAGACTAATGCTGGGACCTCACCCTTGTGACATCTTGGTCTCCATAACTCCTTCTCTCCCAGGCTGTTCCCGAGACTGCAGGCATCAAGTTTCCAGACTTCAAGTCTGCAGGTGTCACGCTGCGGAGTCAGCGGGTACGTAAGCCATCCCCTCTAACATGTTCAGGCCCTGGGTTCTTGATGGCCTTAATGCTGCAGGCAGGTGAGGCTGGACCAACAGGGGAGGATGGGTCATGTGCTGATAGAGGTGGCCTCACCAGGCTCTCGGCACAATGGCCAGGCTGAGGGTAATGGCTTTCATGATACTCCACTGGCCCACAGCTGCCTCCTAGGGTGACTTTCTTTCTTCAACTCCCCCACTGCCTTTAGCCCCCCTTATCTAAGCCTCTTGTGGGGGGCAGGGCTTAGTTGCCTGGGTTATTGCAGATGAAGCTGCCAAGCTCTGTGGGACAGAAGAAGATCAAGGCCCTGGAGCAGATGCTGCTGGAGCTTGGTGTGGGTGAGTATGGGGGACTGGATCCCACAGGATGTACCTACCGGAGGCTATGGATAAAAGCTGAGAAGGGAGAAAGATAGTTAACGTTGCCAGGCTTCCACCACATCCTGACTCTGCCCACCCACCGCAGAGCTGAGCCCGACACCCACAGAGGAACTGGTGCATATGTTCAACGAGCTGCGAAGTGACCTGGTGCTGCTCTATGAGCTCAAGCAGGCCTGTGCCAACTGCGAGTATGAGCTACAGATGCTGCGGCACCGGCACGAGGCGCTGGCCCGGGCTGGTGTGCTGGGGGGCCCTGCCACACCAGCGTCGGGCCCAGCCCCAGCCTCTGCTGAGCCCACAGTGCCTGAACCTGGCCCCGGGCCTGACCCTAACAAGGACACGATCATTGACGTGGTGGGCGCACCCCTCACACCCAATTCGGTAAGAAGCTGGGCAGGCTGGGAGAGCGTGCATTAGCCTTGCATGTGAGCACATGGTGTATGGCTGTGCTCCTAGTGCCTGCAGCTGGACTCGTCACCTCTGTGGGGTTTGGAGGCTGAGGAGAGGAGTGGGTTGGCCAGTGGGATCTCCTTCCCGGAGATTGTGAAATATATGCACCAAGCCTGAATCAGGCTTTGGGGATACTGACCTCAACACCTTCTGTCTCCTCAGAGGAAACGACGGGAATCAGCCTCCAGTTCCTCTTCTGTGAAGAAAGCCAAGAAGCCTTGAGAAGGCCACGTGGGGTGTGGGTAATACTGCTGTGTAAATAGAGCTGCTGAGTTGGACTGGGCTGCTTCCTTTTCCTTTCTCCCATTTCTGTTGGCCCCTGGTTGGGAGGGGTGTGTCAGGAGGGGGATCACCATACCCACCCGAGGATGGTACTCAGTGCTTCGCAGCATCAGGACCCTTAACAGCCCTCTAAAAGTTTGCCAGTTTTGCCCAAATTCCTGCACCTTGGAACACCCATGGTTTTACACTCAAGATGGCTTTGCAGACACAGCAGTGGCCTCAGACACCAGCAACATCCATAGCCTTATGCTCAGACAGTAGCCACACCCCTACTGAGGGCCTTGTTCATGTTCAGTGAGAGTTTCACAGGTGCTTGGCGACTGCGTCCAGTTCAACAGTGATGGCCTTGGGTACAGGCAGCCTGGAGCATGCTCTGCCTGCCCTCATACCCTGACAGCTTTAGACACAGTAGCCACCTTGTACACAGATGGCTTTGCACACACACCCAGGGCCTCATTTCCCCGACTTTATTCAGTGGCACATTCACAGTGGGGATAGGGGTAGACACAAGGTGGGGCCTGATCTGTCCTGGAGCCCTGTGGGCACCACACACCATGCACTATGGATGAGAGGGGGCACAGGGGGGCTTGGTGGCCCCAGCAGAAGCCTGTGTACCAGGGAGGAGGTTCTGAGTGCCTGGGTCCCCCTAGCCCAGGCCCACAATGGGAGGGGCTAATACTGGGCTAAGGTGGAGGGGTGGGGTGGGGGGCACAAAGTATCTGCTCCAGAGCGGCCAAGTGGCCAAGCCCTTACCCAGGGCACATGCCCACAGGGAAACTGGGGGGCACTCTGGACGTAGAGCTGTGCCCCTCTCCCTTTTCCCCTCTGGTGAGGGAGAGGAGGGTTCTGGGCTGGGCCCAGCAGCTACCCTGTCCTGCCCCTTCCCATCCTTGGCCAATCAGAACGGCTTAGACGTCTGCTTGAAGATGAAGCCTCTATAGGCAAGTGTCTTCATGATGTTGGCAATGTTCTTGCAGTCATCTGAAAAGAGAGAAGATATTTAGATGGGCCTCAGATCCTGTCCCTCCTTCTCTACAGCTGTCTTATATGGTGGGGGGGGCAGTGGAAAGCAGGATCAGGCTCAGAGGCCACAAGCTCTAGAAAAGGGATCCTGTCCTCTGGTGGCAGCATCTCCAGCTTCAGGTTGGGCTGGGTGATGCTGGGCCGGCAGGAAGCCTGGTCTCGGTGCTTCTCAGTCCCATAATTCATGCTGGAAATTGGCCGGCATGTCCCGTCCCGGCCCCAGCGGTGATGTATGGGCGCCGTCGCAGTAAGAAAAAGGCAGAGTAAATGTGTAATTTCTCCCTTGACGGCCCCTGGCCGCCGGGCGATCCTTCTTGTTGCCTCTGCGTGGGGACGGCCTGTCCGCCACACTCCGTCTTCCCGCCACCCGCCTTGATGTCTCCATTTCATTACTGTGCGGCCATTCATCACACCCATGGCCAGGGTGACTTTGCCAGCACTTGCGCGTGTGTGTGAGATGTGGCTCAGGCCATAATCACTGGTGACGAGGCACAAGGTTTGGCACTTCTAGGTCCAGGGCCCTAGGCAACATACCTACCATGTACCCTGGGCAGGTGTGCTGGAGCACCAGCCTGCCTGCGGACATGCACCTGCAGCCTCAGACAGGTTGGAGATGGTCCAGATGTGTGGTCCCTCCTCCCAGCCCTGACTGCCAGCTACTAGAACACCTGTGTATGCCAGCCCACACCCTACCTCTCCCACCCCAGTAGGTTCAAAGCTGGGTGCTGGTCCCCTTCTTTGGCCCTGTGTCTCAGATTAAAGATGTGCAGTTTCCAGTACTGGTTCCTATGACAAACTCAGTGCTCAAAACTTGTCATAGAACCCTGGTCCCTGCGGCTTCAGTGACATGGGTGTGGGCCAGGACTTGTTCCACCACCACCAGGAGGAGGTACAGCTGCCCTAGAGCTTTCCCCACAATACTAAGTCTCAGAAGAAAACAGCCCAAGTGTGCCTGGGTTTTCTGTTCAGATACCCAGAGCAGCCACCAACATCCCAATGCCTCACCTGCCTCTCCTCCCACTCCTCTCCCACCTCCCATAGATGCTTCAGGGCCATAACCAGGGCCTCAGCTGCCACCAGCCCTCATGGGATCAATGCTGTGATTGCAGAAATATTGTACATTGATGTCATAATCAGGTGTGGGAGGGTGGGAAGGTCAAGGTGAGGTCAAGAGGCCTCTATCTGTCAAGGACCAATCCCAACACTAAGCCCGCCTTTGCCAGGACCAGGACTAGGAAAGGGGACACACCATAGCTAGAAGAGGGAGCGGGGAGGCGGGGGGTCTGGTCAGCCCAGGGGCCTGTATCTCACTGGCCTAACATCAACTGCAGATTCTGCTTAGGGCAGGCAAGATCTCTGGGTGTGACCAGGGACAACTCAGGCCCCTGTCTTATAGTGCTCAGCATGTACGTACCTATAGTGGATATGGGCTAAGTGACCCAGTGCTCAGACACAGAGAGACCTTGTTTGCCTGGGGATTTAAGAAGCCACAAGAGCTGGCTGAGGCAGAACGGTGGGAAGACAGATGGGTGGGTAGTGGCGGCCATGACAACTCCAGACGTGACCCATCCCCGTGGTTTATGGGCCGGACACGCACCCCGCTCAGCTGAAGCCCCGTCATTTGTCTCCCTTAGTGTGTATGCCTTTGCTGTGGGGGGTAGAGGGTGGAGGGAGGGGCTGCGACTGGAGGAGCTAAGCAGCTGACAGGAAGGGGAATGGGATAGGAGGAGCTGTGCTGTGTAAGAGGGGGGCGGGGTAGGGATGTCACAGGAAGGGCCCTTGAAGTGGAGAGGGGTTAGGATGGGGCCCAGGACAGTGACAGAGCACCTTAGAGGGGCTGTGATATGGTGATTTTCTTCCCCAAGAAGTCTGGCCCTGCCAGAGTCCTTCCAGTCCTCCCATACTCTGGGGACCCTGGCCGCTGTGCATATTAAGAATAAGTCCCCTCGTTATCTGCAATTATCCAGTGGCCACACACCTCATTTCTTCTAGCAGAAAAGAAAATTAGTTTTCTATTGACTTCATCTGGCTCCTCCCTCACTGTTGGACAAATCGCTCAGTTGGCCTGCCCTGGTCCAAGTGAATGTGCCCAGACCCTCCCCCAGGCCACCATCCTTCCAGTGGGATGCACTGAACTCCCCCCCGCCCCCCGTGCCTGGCCCTGTGCAGGGAGAAGGTCCCTGTGCCCCAGTCTCTGTCCTTGACCTCTCCCCACTCTACATACTGGATGGCTTCATCCAAATTGTCAGCCTCAGCTCCCACTGAAGATCTCCATGTCTTGCCTGGACCTCTTTCCTAAGCTCCAGACCACATATCCAAATACCTCCTGAAAATCTCTTTCTAGATAAACATACAAACTCAGTATGCCCAATACTGAAATAATTTCCTCCCAGACTTCTTCCTATTCCTGTGTTCTCTATCCCAATGAATGGCACTGTGATCCACCCAAAATGGCCTCAAAAAGAAATCTCAAGAGTGGTGTTTGTATTTAAAAAAAAAAAAGAGTGGTGTTTGACACCCTGGTCTCTCCCTCACACTCCCCAAATCTAATCAATTGTGAAGTCCTACAGATTCTGTCTTATTCTCTGTTTAATCATCTACTCCCCTCTATCCCAGTAGGCAGCCCCCTAATGCAGGTTCCATTATCTCTTGCCTGGATTACTGTAACAGCTTGTCCTCTGCCTTTCCCCCTCTAATCCATTCTCTTGTAGCCAAAGTGATCTTTCTTACACAAATCTGATCATGTCCCTTCTCTCTTCAAATCCCTTCAGTGACTCCCCTTGCCCTCCGTTTAAAGTCTACACTCTTTAATATGACTTAACAGGCCCTGCAAAAACTGATACCTGCCACACTCTACTCCCGACCTCTGTGCTCCAATCTTAAGGAAACACTGTTTTCTGAAAATGATAAAGTGGTTACAGGTATGGGCTTTGGAGTCAGACCTGTCTTCAGTTTTAACTTCACCTACTGCATGTGTGACCTGTGGCAAGTACTTAGCTTCTCTAAACTTCAGATTCCTCAAGGGATGATAATGGATGCTACCTCAGTTACTGTGAGGATTCAATAAAGTGATGCACCCACGTCTTTGAACATGCTATTATTCCCTATGTCCACAAGAGAAGGCAAGGATGCTAATTTTCTAGAAGACCCAATGGTGAAAAAGTGCATTATAGAATCTCTGGCATAGATGGCAGATAGGGTCCAGTGTACTTTGTGAAACCAACCGTTGCTCACTCTACAAACTCCGACTGACTTCTTATCCTTACTGTTTACTGGGGATTCTGGAGTTTAACTTCTTGCAATGATCCACTACAATGAAGAGAGACCCAGAGAGGGGAAGAAACTTGCTCCAGTTCACCCAGCAAGTTCAGTGGTATGGCAATCATGGGCTTCCAGCCCTTGAAGCCTTGATAAGCGCCAGTGCAAAATGGGTCTATTAAATAATCAATGGCAGTTAGAAAATGAGGAAACTTGGCAGAAAGAAGTACCCAAGACAGATCTGGGGCTCTGAATAGGCCAAAAGTTCAAAGAAAGATAGCAGCAGGGTGAACCTGGTGACAACATGGCTTCCGAGACAGTCCTCTGAAGTCCCAGACCACCTGGGATAGTAGCCCCATCTTCTGGCACCTCTCACTGAGCTCCCTGACACCAGCCTAAAGCGCTACTATGGAATGGGGAAGGGGGCGGGGCACAGCCTGGTGCCCACAATGGAAGCCTCCAAGAGCAGGTCTTCCTCACTTTCTCCAAATCCTACATGGCTACCTTATTTTTATTTTCCTTCAGGGTCATCACCTTGTGACAAGAAGACCTTTTTCATTTCTGGTGCATCAATATTCTTAATGTTAGAAATATTTTTATACTGTCAAGACCAGGGCAGGAGAGGAGCAGCTATATAATTGTCTCAGAAAGGAGGTGAGTTGGGATAGCACCTAACAAGAAAGGATAAGCTTGTTGTTTGGGCCAAGGGTTGTCAAGTATCTCTTTGGCAAAGGAGCTGCTAGTGGAAGAGTGGCTCAGAGCACTTAGGACACCCAATAAGAGATTGCAAAAGGCAAACAACCTGAAGCTGAAATGGTCTAACTAGTTGTGCTAGGCTGAGAATTGAATGTTAGAGGACAGGAAGTGGCCCTGGGCCAGGGAGATCCTCAAAAGGAAAGGGGCCCAAGGAAACTCTTAGAAGGCCATTCATTCACACACTCATTCTTTCAGAAAACAGGCACTGACACCTGTGTGCTAGGTGTTATCCAGGCGATGCTGAGTCACAGGGACATACAAGACTCAGTACCTCCGTGCCCTTGGGGTGTTCAGAGACAGATTTGCAAGTGGGACAGTATGAACAGTGCTAAGAGAAAAGGAGGCACAGAAAAGCCACACAGTCCAGTCTGAGAATCATCAAAGGATTCCTGGAAGAACGAAGTTAAACAGAGGTCTTAGGACATGTGAGAAGGAGCTAGCCAGGCAAGTTGGGGTTGAAGTGAGGGAGAAGGTGTTCTCAGCATAATGACCAGTGTGGGCACAATCCTGGAGATGAGATGTGGGTGGAGTTTATACACACACACACACACAATTTAGCAGGTAGGAGGGTGATGGTAGGGGAGTGGCAAGGGATGAAGCTGGCAAAGTCAGCAGTGACTGACTAGAGGGAACCCTAAAGAGTCCTGGCTACTAATCTAAAGATCTTAAGATTTTATTATTTTGAGAAAGATGAGAAGATGCTGAAATGGTTGAGAAGGGAATGACAGGGTCAAATCTGTGTATTAGAATTATCACCCTAGGATGTGAAAATAGGATCGGAAAGGTTAACCCTGAAGGTATAGAGACCAATTAGCTGAAATATTGGTGGCCCAGAACTAGGCCAGTGGTGGTGGAGACAGACTGGTTTTTTGGAGAAGTAAATGGAGGCAGGAAATTTTTAGGAAATAGAGTGAGCAAGCCTTAATGAGGGGATATGAGAGGCATGAGTCTAGGATCTTAATGAGACTTGCTGAGCTTGGGCATACCACAGGAGGTGCAGATTTGGGGAAGTTATGAATTTAACTTTGGATATTTTAAGTCTGAGATTCCTATGGGACATCTAAATTTAGCAGGCATTTCTCCTTTATGGCTTCTAGGTTTTCTGTCTTGCTTCAGAAGACCTTCCCTATCCCAATGTTATATTACAAACAACCATTTGTTTTCGTCTAATACTTTCAGTTTTTATTTTATATATTTAACTTTTTAATCTGTCTGGAATTTATTTCTGCATGGTGTGAAATAGAGGATCTAACTTCATTTTTTCCTCACAACAGCCAATTGTCCTATCACCAATGACTTAACTGTCCACTTCCCAACCCTTTTGAAATGACACATCTATCATATATAAAATTCCCATAGAGGGGTCTGTTGGAGCCAGGAAAAGAATAAGCATGAAATGGTCATAGAGGGAAATTGGACTGGTGGGACAGGAAGGGTAGTGGGTGACAAGCTGCTGACCTTACAGGGTTTATGAGGGCAGTGTGGCCTAAGGGAAGCTTGAGAGACACATCCTGAGGTCTCCACAGGCCTCCTGTCTAAAAAGCTTACCCTAGTAATACATTATTAGCGATCTCCAGGAGCTGGTTAAGAAATGGGGCCAGTCATGGAACAGGGACCAGCAAAGACAGTGGGGGACAGCATAAAAAGCAGAAACCATGGTTAAGGATAGACCAAAAGAGCCCTGGAGGTCACCTTATCTTTCTATCTGGATTTTGTGGCATCTGCAATGCCCTGAGAGCAAAGGGCTAGTGGGTCAATCCTGGGCCTGCTGGACACAAGACTGCCAGATTAAATAGAGCCCCCACATGGGACGTAGTTACACTAAAAACTGTTGTTTATCTCAAGTTCAATTTTAACTGTGTGTCCCATATTTTTACTTGCTAAATGTGGCCACTCTATGCTGGAGGCCAGCATCCTAAGCTACAGCTGGGCATAGTTCAGGGCACAATAGCAAATGGTAGCTCAGAAGGAAGGTAGGGGGCCAAGGAAGTATTTTTAGAAATGAACCAGCAGAGGGATCTTGTATATCCTCAGATTATAGGTTCAAATCCAGACTGCACCACTTAACTGTGAACTTGAGCTAGTTACTGAACTTTATTCAACCTCTCTGTGCTTTGGTTTCTTCTTCTCTAAAATGGGAATAATAATAATTATAGCCACTACTTCTCTCAAAGGGTTGTTAAAAAAGATGAAATTAGTTTTTATGAATCAATTGTGAACACATAAAAGTGTCTGGGTTAGTAGCAGTTGTTATCACTGACAGCTCCCCCAAACCCTTGTTCCTCATCCCAGACCTGGCCCCACACAGTCCCCTGGATCCCCAGGCACAGCCACCTTGGTCCATCTGACATACTGCCCAGACATAGGCTCTCTGTCCTCACAGACACTACTCCCATAGCTTCCTACCCCTCCCCCAGACAGGGTCCTTATAGGCTGGACTCCAAAGTGACCCTTTCTTCCAGCCCCTCCCTTCATCCCCCCATTACCCCTCCGAGGTGCCTGAAGGTGCCACAGGGCTGATGGTGAAGGATGATGGTTGTTCCACAATAAGGGGAAAAGGCAATTTCATCTTGATTAGCAGGCGATTTCTCTCTCCGTAATAAGCGCGCTCCAAATAATTAGCGTGTTTTACGTAATAATGAAATTACAGAAATGCAGTCCACTTATTCAAACAACTCACCATTACCATATTTTTAAATATTAGACTTAATTAGAGTTTATCACTTCAGAGAAGTATGCGGACCGAAGATGTTTTTTAAAAAATCCTCATAAAGTGTTTATTAAGCGCTGGTAAAGCTGGGATAATGATGTGTTTGGAAATTAAGGCAATCAAACACTTACCACCGCTCCTGGAGGCCGGGCATGGAAATGAGGCCATTACACGCCCATTACCCGCCAGCTCACAGCACTTGGGGGGCGGGGGATGCGCCTGGCCGAGAGGGCATGGTGCCCAGAAATCCCTGTGCCAACATCCCAGAACAGCCTGACCAGTAGGCTCAGCATGAAACCCCTCGTGTCACTTACATCACACTTGGCCACTGGGAGCCCAACTCAGACATGGCCAAGCAAATGACTGGATCAGTCCCAAATGCTGAAGAAGACACCCAGGATCAACCCTGATCCAGTCTCCAATGCCTGGCAGGACATGTCAATTCCATTCAAAGCCCAGTGCAACGTGGAGGCAGATTTGGCCACCAGAGGGGTCAAGGAGAGGATAGTGAGGATGAATCCCACTTGCTGGCCCAGGTCACTGCTGAGGAGAGCTACAGACCCAGACCAGGTGACCACTCTCCTGGCCACACAAAAAGAGGTAGCTCTAGAGGTGGGGAACAGTCTGGAAGGAAGCCGGGGAAGTGAACCAGCAGCCAAAGAGGCTGAAGAGCCAGGAGTCAGGCTCAGGAATTGAGCTGGTGACAGAACCTGGGATAGGGGAAGGAGGCAAGAAGGGTGGTGGGGAGAGAGGCTGGTGGCTCCAGGCCCCATTTATCCCGGTGAATAACTAATTCCAGAATTTATAGTGCTGGGTTTTTGTTCTGTGGCCATTTATATCTGCGAGGGGAGGAAATGAAGAGGCAGCGCGGACGCCACATCTTTCTGTGTTATTGCTTGTCTGCCATTTGCAAATCATTATTAATTGTGGGCCCTGGTGGCGGGCCGGGCGGGGGCCGGGCTGGGTACATCCACATAGCTCTTCATCAAGGACCCCAGCCGCTGCCCCAGAGAGCCAATTACCCCGCCCTGATTGGGATCAGATAAAGAGGGAATTTTTACAAATTAGGGAATAAATAGAATTTCCACACAGGGCGCGGGCAAGACCTGAGAGACTGTAATGAAAAACCATCCGTCACCATCAGCGCAGCCTGGGCACGCAGCCCTAGCACTCCCTCCCCTTGTGGGCCTGCCCTAATGCTCAGGGGCCTGGGTATACAGGTCCAAGGACACCCCCAAGCTCTCCAAGACCCGAAGCAGGGAGAGGAGTTCCCAGTGGGGTGTTTACCCCTTTGGGCCTGAAGATTCTTGGGCCCCAGCTTTGGCATTATCCCAGGTGCTGCCTTTCCCTTTTCCTGCTTCTCTCCCTTGGGGTCTTTAGAGGGAGACTGAGGCAATCCTCAGAAGGCAGAGTTGGAGACCATGAGGCAAAGACCACATCCATGCCCCTATAGCTGTGGCAGCCCCAGGGCAGAGCCCCAGCCCCCTGGACTACTCACTCTGGGCTCCCATTAGCACTCCTCCCCTTGGATCATTAAATATGTATATCTTATTACACGCCTTGTTAGAGTATCGAGCTCTATTGACTGATGATAAATCCTGAGCCTCGTCCTGGCCATAAATTTATCTGGAGATGATGAAGACTCAATAATCTAGTCAGGCAGATAATATCATCGGGCCTTAAAAAAGATCATTACATTATATGTCAGAATTAAAAGTGAAATACGCCGTAGTAACAGGGCGGCTGCTTTGGCCATTACAACGATGCCCGCCTTCCCCCACTCGTTCCCAGTCAAGAAGCCTCACCCTCCTCCTGACTTTGGGACCTCAAAACTAGAGTCTAGCCAGAACCTAAGGCCAAGTGAAGGGAATTGGCTGGGGAGAGGAGAGAGAAAAGGTGACTACTGAGCACAGCTAAGCAGATCCACCACACCTGCCAGCCATCTCTGCCCCAACCAAGCTCCCACCTTACCTTTGCCCTTGGGATTCTCCTATGGGCCTATCTTCTGGGGACCTTTCAGTGGCTTCAACAGCCTCACCCCCTTCCAAAATGGTCTGATCAATCAAGGTAGGTTTTTCCCAAAATGAGGACACTGAGATATGAGAGGTTAGGAAACTTGCCTGTGCTGCCCCAGTCACCCGAAGAGTACAAGGGCCTGTGACCTGACTAGCAGCCCATCTAGAGCTTTTCTTGAGCATGTGCTGAGTCCAGATCTCACAGCCCCTTTCCAGAGAGCTGTTTGCCCACAGCCTTGAGGCACACTACAGCTTGTCCTTTGAGAAACCCTGCTGCCAGCCCCTGGGTTCTCTGACCTCAGCACTAATGACCTTCTACATTATATCTATCCCATTTCCACCCATTTTCACAGCCACATTCTACATACTCTACAGCTCTTCCACTGAAATATTAAATTCACATATCCCTAGTCTCTGACAATAATACACTTTTTCTTTCATCTCACTGGAGCCTTGATACCCCTACTTTCTCCATATACATCACCCTCCTGTCTTCACTTTTTTCCTTGCTCACTTCTGACTGCTTTTCTGACAGCCATCTCCCTCCTTCCCTGCTGGCAGAGCCAGCTCCTCCCCCATGTGACTAGGGTAAATCTTCCAGGGCCTCAGTCCATTGTGGTGATCCCATCCCCCCCACCGGTCATTGGTTTGGGAGTGCGCATGTGTTTTGGCTACTGAGACATGAGGGTAAGTTTGCTGAAAGACCTGCAAAGAAAGTTTCTTCATTCTTAAAAAAGAGAAGCATGAGGGAAAAATAACCCTTTATATTCTGCTGGACATTTTCATGTCTGCACATAATGTCTGGGACTGCAAAAAGGCATCTTCTAAGCATGAGGGGAGTTGGCCTGCGAAAAATATGCTGAAGATAGAAGAGTAGAATGGAAAAAAATCTGGGTCCTTGATGACACTGCTCAGATGGTGAATTAACCAGCCCTAGAATCCCCTTACCTCCAAACTTCTTTTGTGAGATAATATATACCCTTATTATTTAAGATTTTTAAAATGTGTTTTCTTTTTCTTGCAGCTGAAGGCATACTAAGTGATACAGAACTTAAAGGTAGGAAAGAGAGATATGAGGAATGGATCCCATAATGTAGAATTGGCTGAATGGAGGAGGCAGGGCAAAAAAAATGAGAACACAGCAATTTCAGGCTGGGAAGTTGGCAACTCTTGTTTTGCCCTCTTGAAACATGTGATCAAACTGTTTTCTTACTGTATCTCAGGACACAGGCCTTGTTACTAAAAAGGCTTTAGAGTCAAGTTTAGATTGAAGTCCACATGAAAATAGGGAAGAAAATACAGCTTTACTAAGAAAGGCTTTTTATGTCTGTGGCTTGCATTCTAACTTGATTAAAAGTCCCACAGAACCACAAGGTCATCACAGACTTAGGCTTCTTTCTTCTTTATACTCTGCCATCGTCAGTACGTGTCTTCCAACGCCTAGGTTATCTCATGATCCAAAATAGCTGCTGGAGCTCCAAACATCACATCCACATTCCAGGCAAAAGGAAAGAGAAAGAAGGGAAAGGCAAGAATAGTGCACTTCCCAGCTGAGTCACATCCCTTTATCATTCCTAGAGGTCCCACACAATACTTTTCCTTTTATTTCCTGGCCAAAACTAAGAGACATAGCTATACCTTGTTGTCGGAAAGACTAAAAAAAAAAAAAA